>PVIR01019030.1:0-32547 GCA_004026965.1 Petromus typicus | reverse complement strand
GTCCGATTGCAGGTTTCCTTTCTGCAGGCCCCTATTTGTCCCGGAGAGCGCTGCGTCTTGGAAGCAGTGAACCACCTGGCTGACAGCTCTTGCAGACAGGCCTGTGTCTCGGTGCCGCCTGCTCTGTCTGAAGCAGCGAAGGGAGAGCTTCCAGCGCAGAGGGCAAAGGCAGGAGCTCACTTGTGGTTGGGGCACAGGATCAGAAGGGTGACTGGTCGTGAAACCACAGACAGCTTATTTTAGTTTTATCGTTGTTCTCTGAGCAGGGCGGAGATGGGCGTGACCCCTGGGAATGGAAGTCAAAGAGCTATCTGCAGGCAGTTGTAGAAAATGTGCTTTCTTTTCACTCTTTTTAAGTGGAGCACAGCAGGAGACATGAAAGGAATTTGTTGGTGAATGAGATGTTCCCTGAGGAGTGTTTGGGTCCTAACTCACATGAACCATTCAAAGGATATGCATTTAGTGCTTAGGCTGGATGGTGAGTGTAGAGCCTCTGTTTTTGCAACAGGTATGGTGAGGAACATCCTGGCATCAGTGGGCTCAGAATCATGTAGAATGTGTCCGTGTGAGCCAGGCCCTTTTGGTCTTCTTTGGGAATAGAACGATGCGACTTGGGCTGCCTTAATTTCTTTCTACCTGAGAAGCATTTGTGTGTTTGGACAACTAGAGCAATGCACCCTGTTGGTGAGCGCTCCGCGCTTTGAGCTGCAAAGGTGCCCTTACACTGTAATTATAGTTCAGGCCCAGGCCTGCTGAGGGTCTAGGGGGGTCTCTGGCAGATGGGTAACATCTAAGCAACCTGCTCCCCGGCTGGCATTTCAGCCTCAGGCTAAAGCCAGTTGTGTGACCAGAGCTGTGTGGTCCTCGGCCCCCTTGGAGCAGCTGGAGAATGTCGTTGCACAGAGCTCTTTGTACCCGGGGAACATATCATGCCTCGGACACATACTTCATCACCACACTCAGAAGAAAGAACATTGAAAATGTTATCCGTAAGGCATATCATAGTTCTCGAAGTTAAATGCTAGCCAGTGCAATTTTGTTAAAGAACTGCCACTTTCCTGTCTAAGAACTAAGTTACGGATGCCTGGTTGAGTAGTATTTTACCCCTGTGAAAGTGCTTGGTTTGAAGAGGCATTTTTATATAATTTGCCTTACGAACAGCATTGCCGTCACTTAAAAGAGACAATGTAGATGATCTTTTAGCCTGACTGCCTTCCTCCCCACTTCAGCATCTGGATATGGGATGGATGCAGGGACCAGTTGCCACGGCAACAACATCTCCAGTAAGGGTGTTGGGAAAAATCATTTCTCTCCGAATGCTAATAGGTTGTCACTTTCATCTTCCACCGGCTGTTTCCCACTGTTTCCCTGATTGCCAAGAAGCCAGAGAGATTATTTACAGATTAAGGGCTGCTGTGAGATCTGATCATCTTGTCCTAATGTATGCTGGATCTTCCAGGGAAGGAAAACGAAATAATTTGAACCGAAGTGCTAAGGGTTAGGTTTTCTGAAATTTGAGATTTATGACTTTTACCCCAGGGAAATAAGGCTTTTCTGTAGCACTTTGAATGTCATTCCTTGAGTGGAAACGCTGGTGACGAAGCCATTGGTGCTGCCGTTTGTAAACTCCCGCACCGCGGGGCTGAGCCCAGCTGCTTGTGGGGTGTGAGGGGTGCTTCGTCCATGACAAGGCTGTGCCAGGTAGCACAGGGCTCATCCTGGGGAAGAGCGTGCACTTGGGATAAACTTCTAGACCCTGGAAGTCCTGTGCAACAAAGGAGTCTGGTTTTCTTTGCTGTCGGTGTAGAAGTCACACTAGTGGAAGTAAAGGACTCTGCAGACGCCTCGTGCACGGCTGCTTGTTGAGCAGACTGTGTGATGTGACCTCTTACCTGCCTCGTGGGCCACCATGTAATCCCTAGAGAGTAGATTCTGTTGTTGGCAAAGCGCGCGGTGAATCCTGCACTATCTCCAAAGCTAGTCGGTCTTTAAATTAATAACCTCTTGTGCCTCAGTTCCTTGTGAGAAAAGAGAGAAGATGATAGTTCTGTACTGAAAGAAGGGTGTGACTGACTGGGATGATGCATGAGTGCCGATTAGCACAGTGCGCTTATGATGGGAAAGTGAGCCAGTCCATGCTCAGTACTGCTTTCTTTTTTAAAGTTGTGGAATAGGTACATTTTCTATACATATCATGATCACACTCAACACTGATGATTTGTACCAGTATACCACATGACTTCATTCTCATTTTTTCCCATTCCCCTACCCACCCTCAGACCCCCACCCGCATACACATAAGCTTTGTTTCCATTTTTTAAATTACCATGAAGATTTTTACTTTCCCTTCATTACTTACCCCCTACCCCATTTCCCTTTGAATAGTTTATATTGTATAATATCTGGCATACTTTTTAGAACTCATTTAAATTTTCAGTTTCTCATACTAAAAAGATACGGTATTTACACATCTATCTATTTATTTATTTATTTATTTCACTTATATGTATGTCCTAAAGGTATGTCTATTTGAGTATGAATGATTCAAACTTGTCATTCTTTATGGCAGAGTAATACTCCATTCTGTAGAAAAACCACATCTTCTTTATCCATTTTCCAGTTGATGGAAATTTGGGTTGTTTCCAAGATTTAGCTATCACAACCTGAGCTGCTATAAACGCGTGCACCTATATTGCTGCAATATGAATTTTTTAATTCTTTCATGTATATGCCTAGCAGGGGAATAGCAGGATCAAATGGGACCTCTAATACTAGGTTTCTGAAGAATCTTCACATGGACCTCCATAGTGGTTGTACCAGTCTACATTACCACCAAGAGTACAGCAGGATTCCTTTCTCCCTGCAGCCTCCCAGCATTTGTTCCTGGTTGATTTCAAAATAGCAGCCATTCTTTGTGGAGTGAGGTGGAATCTCAGACTTGTTTTCATCTGCATCTCTTGGATGACCACTGATGCCGAGCATTTCTTTGTATACTTCCTAGCCGCTCTCACTCCTTCCTCTGAAAAGTATCTGTTCATTTCAGATGCCCATTTTTGAATTGGGTCTTTAAATTCAGAGGGGTTGATTTTTTTTATGCTCTTTATATATTCTATATAGTAGCCCTTTATCTGTGGAACAGCTGGTAAAATTTTTCCCCATATTGTTGGGTGTCTTTTCACTCTGCCAGTGGTTTCTTTTGCTGTGCAGAAGCTTTTTAATAGGATGAATTAAATCCTATTGAATGGGATTTAATAGGATGAACTTTAATAGGTAGTTAACTCCTCAGTTTCTCTCTCAGTAAATCTGTGGTTTATGTATAAAAAGGCTATTGATGTTTGAACATTGACCATGTATCCAGCTACACTACTAAATTTGGTGACTAAATCTAGCAGAGTTTTGGTTGAGTTTTTAGGATCTTTTATGTAGAGTATCATGTCATCAGCAAATAATGACAGTTTAATTTCTTCCTTTCTTATCTTTATTCCTTTAATTTCTCTCTCTTGTCTAATTGCTGTGGCTAATGTTTCTAGCACTATATGGAATAGGAGTGGTGAAAGTGGACATCTTTGTCTTATTCCTGATCTTAGTGTGAAAAATTTCAGTTTTTAACCATTTAGTATGATGCTGGCTGTTGGTTTCTTGTATATAGCATTTACTAGATTGAAATAAAGTCCCTCTGTTCTAATTTTCTGTAGAGTTTTGATCATGAATGGGTGTTGGATTTTGTCAAACACTTTTTTTCTGCACCTATTGAGATGACCGTATGATTTTTGTCCTTGAGTTTGTTTATGTAGTGTATTATGTTGATTGATTTATGTGTGTTGAACCATGCTTGCATCTCTGGGATTAATCCACCTTGGTCAATTGATCATGATGATTCTCTGTATTGTGTTTGCCAGTATCTTATTGAGGATTTTTGCATCAATGTTCATTAGGGAGATTGGCCTGTAGTTCTCTTTTCTGGTTGAATCTTTCTCTCCTTTTGGAATCAATGTCATTGTTGCTTTCAGGAATGAATTTGGGAGCACTACTTCCCTTTTGATTTCATTATAGAGTTGGTGAAGTAGTGGAGTTAACTATTCTTTGAAAGCTTTGTAAAATTCAACAGTAAAGCCATCAGGACGAGGACTTTTCTTAGTTGATAGGGTTTTTTAAAATTACATTTTGGATTTCACAGATTGATATTGGGGTATTTAACATTTCTATATCTTCTTTGTTCAACTTTGAAAGTTCATATGTGTCTAGGAATCTATCAATTTCTTCTCCATTTTCCATCTCATTGGAGTACAAATTTTCAAAGTAGGTGTTTATTATATCTGGATTTCTGCTGGATCCATGGTGATGTCCTCCTTTTCATTCCTAATTTCATGGATCTGAGCCTTTCCCTTCCTTTGATAAGGTTGGCTAGGGAGTCTGTCAATTTTGTTTATCTTTTTGAAGAACTGTTTGATTTGTTGATTTTCTGTATCGTTTTCTTAGTCTCCATTGCATTGATTTCTGCTCTTATCTTTATAATATCCTCCATGGTCCAAGCTCTGGGTTTGTCTTGTTCCTTTTTTTCTAGTAGCTTGAGGTTCAACATTAGATTGTTTATTTGAGCATGCTCTGTTTTCCTTGTGTAAACGTTCACTGCTATGAATTTCCCCTGTAGAAAGAACTCTTTCATTGTGTCCCATAAATTTCTCTAAATTGTACTGGGGTTATTGTTTAGTTGTAAAAACTATTTAATTTCTTCTGTGACATAATGGTTGTGCAGGAGAGTGTTATTCAATTTCCATGTGTTTTTGAGGCTCTTGGGGTTTCTTTTGTTGTTTAACTCTAATTTAAAGGCACTATGGTCAGATAGAATGCAGGAGATAACCTCCTTTGCGTTTACTTAAACATGTTCTATGTACTAACATCTGGTGTATTTTGGAGAATGACCCATGTGCAGCTGAGAAGTGTATATTCTGACTTTGTAGGGTAAAATATTCTATAGGCATCTATTAAGTCCATTTGCTCAAAGGTTTGG
Organism: Petromus typicus; assembly: GCA_004026965.1. Classification (NCBI taxonomy): domain Eukaryota; kingdom Metazoa; phylum Chordata; class Mammalia; order Rodentia; family Petromuridae; genus Petromus; species Petromus typicus. Next base: position 27,536 of record PVIR01019030.1, on the reverse strand, counting down.
TTCAGTTAATTACTGATTTTTTTTTGTCCACTTGACCTGTCTAGTTGTGATAGTGGAGTATTGACATTCCCTACTACTATTGTATTAGTGTTTATCTGGTTTTTCACCTCCATTAATAATTGTTTTATATAGTTGAGTAGACTGTAGCTTGGAGGTGCACTGGAGTTATGAATGTCATCTCTTTCCCCTGGACTGTTCCCTGTATGAGGACGTAGTGTCCTTTTTTGTCTCTTTTAATCAGTTTTGGTTTGAAATCTATTTTGTCTGCCGATAGAATAGCCACTCCTGCTTTTTTTGCAGTTTCCTGTCGCATGGAGAATTGTTTTCCATCCTTTTACTTTCAGTCTATGGCTTTATTTTTGAATTAGGTGTGTTTCTTGTATGTAACATATTGTAGGATCTTATTTCTTAATCCATTCTTCCAGCCTGTGTCTTTTAATTAGTGCATTGATGCCATAGACATTAATGGCTATGACTGATATGGCCTGATTTATACCTGTCATAGTGTTTTTCTGTACTTGGCTCTTTTATTGTCTGCTTTCCCCCTTTCCATTAAGTTTCTTGCCTTGTCCAGTGAGTTCACTCTGCTGGGGCTCATGTGTTTGTGACCTTCATTGTTTCTTTCCAAGATATTCTTCAGAATTTTTGGCATGCAAGTTTTGTATTTGTGAAGTTTTTTGGGTGTTTTTTGTCATGGAAATATCTTATTTCCACATCAATTTTGAAGGATAGTTTTGCTGGGTACATCAATCTAGATTAGAGGTTGTTTTCATCCAAGGCTTGAAACGCTTCACTCCATACTCTCCTTGCATTGAGAGTTTGCATTGAAAAGTCTGCTGTGATCCTGATGGGCTTCCCTTTGTATGTGTGTTTTTCTTTTCTCTAGCTGCCTGTAGTACTTCATTCTTTTGCTGGATATCTAGAACCTTAATTATTATATGCTGAGGTGTAGATTTTTTAATATGATGGTCTTTTTGAATTCTTTAGGCCTCATTTATCTGTATATCCAATTCTTTTCCTTTTTCTGGTGACATTTTCCACCACTCTATCTGTGAATAGTTTTTTTAAATGTATTTTGCGCCTTCTCCTGCTTCCTCAGTGACTCCAATCAATCTTATGTTATTCTTCTTTGAATCAACTAGGAGCTGTTGGATTGACTTTTCATGGTCCCTTGTCATTTTCCACAGATTGTGTCTTTCCTGTTCATTGCCTGCTATCCTGCCCTCTAGTTCTGAGATTCGGTCCTCACCTTCATTCATCCTACTTCTCAAACTTTATTCTCACTTTTAATCACCTGGAATTCTGCTTGAAGCTATTTAAAAGGTTTCATTGCTTTTTTTATCTCAGATTCTATCATGTTCCTGATCTCTTCTTTAATCATATGTTACTATGGACCGTATCTCTGTTGTCATGTCATCATTCTTTCATGTGTATCCCTCACAGAGGAATAGCAGAGTCAAATGTCAAGCTACTAGAATCAGTTCTGATTCCCATTTTACAGTCTGCTATTTGTTACCAGCTCAGAAAGTCCCAGGGATCGAGCTTCAGCTTGCTTTATTTCCCTTTTCCCTGAATTTCCCTGTAGTGATGACCTTTGTATCTGGGTGTTTGAATTTTTTCTCTTTTCTATTCTGTTAACGTGCACCAGCAGATACTGCACAACCTCTGCAGCACTCACCCAGACTCTCACACAGGAATGGGGGTCTCAGGGATTCTAGTCTGGCCCCAGTGGCAGGAAGGCAGCTGGCTGGTGGCTGAGGTCACTGTGTGACCTCCACAGCTCTTACTCAGACTCATCCACAGGGGAGTGAAGGTCCTGCGGGCTTCTTGTCTGGTCCTGATTACAGGAAGGCTGCTGGTTGGCAGGGGAAGTTACTGTGCAACCTCTGCAGTGTTTACCAGAGTCACCTGCTATAGAATGGAAGTCCTGCAGGCCTGTGGGTGGGCCTCCATGACAAAAAGGCCTTTCTGGGGCAGCAGGTGGCGCACCGAGAACTTCATGGAGCTTATCAGGACCCACCTGCTGTGGAGTGGAAGTCAGGCAGGGCAGTCGATGGGCCTTGATGACAAAGAGGCCTTTCTCAGGTGGTACCGCGAGAACTCCATGGCCCTTACTGGGACTCACCTGCTGAGGATTGGTACTGTTTTCTTAACGTGGAAGATCTCTGGTGGTCTTGTGCTTTGGATAAAAATACTGTGTTAATTCCAGAATTGGGGAAGATGTTTACTGTGTTTACAGTGTCTATTACACAAAGTCCATCAGTCGAAAGCAGCTCCTGACCCGCTCATTGCACTGACCCCCAGGTGGAGGGCAAGTAACTGTGTGGCCCAGACTGATGCAAATCTTCTTCTCTGAGTAAAGCTTGTCCTTGAATGTTTATCATCCACTAGCAATAATGTTGGAGTTCTACCTAACCCGTTTTCCACCAGGTTTAGTGTTTCTGTTTTAATATGTAGGTCTCTAATCCACTCCGATTTTAGTTTACTGCATGATGGAAGAGACAGATCTAGCTTTAATCTTTAGCAAGTTGAAACCCAGTTATTCCAGCACTATTTGTTAAAGAGGCTATCTTTCCTTCATTGAAGGTGTTTGGTTCCTTTGACAAAGATGAGGTGGCTTAGTGTTTTTGGAGTCTTGGAGACATTGGCATAGGGAAAGACTTTATGAATAAAACCTCAGCAGCACGGTAACTAGCAAAAAGAATCAACAACTGGGATCTCATCCTATTAAAAAGCTTTTGAACATCAAGAGAAACCACCAGCGAAAAGACAACCTACAATATGGGGAAAGAATTTTTACCAGCTGTTTCTCAGACAAAGGTCTACTATCTAGAGTACATAAAGAAATTTTAAAAACCCAGGGCCCCCCCCCCCACAATTTAAAGACTCAATTTAAAAATAGGCATCTGAAATGAACAGACACTTTTCAGATGAGGAAGTAAAGGTAGCTAAGAAACAGGAAGAAATGCTCAATATCACTGATCATTTGAGAGGTCCAGATGAAAACAACACTGAGATTCCATCTCACTCCACAAAGAATGTCTTCTACCACAAAATCAACTAACAACAAATGGTGGTGAGGCTTCTTCCCTGTTGTTGGGAATGTAGTCTGGTGCAACCACTGTGGAGATTCCTCAAAAAACTGGGATTAGAGGTCCCATTTGATCCTGCTATTCTCCTGCTAGGTAGACACATGAAAGAATTAAAAGATTCATATCACAGTAACATATGTACGTCCATGTTTATAGCAGCTCATTTTTTGATAGCTAAATCTTGGAAACAGCCCAAATGCTCATCAGCAGGAGACTGGATATAGAAGATGTGTGTTTTTTTAAATATATAAAATGGAGTACTACCATAAAGAATGATAAATTTGAGTCATTTATACTCAAATGGACATAACTTGAAGACATACTCATGAAATAAATAGGACACAGATGTGGAAATACTCTATCATTTCTCTGGAATGGGAAAATGAAGGTGTAAATGAGTTCTAAAATGTATAATAGGTGTAGTGAAGTAGAAAATTTCCAAAAAGAAGAGGAAAGGGTGGGGGTAGGAGCAGGTAAAGAAGGGAAAGAAACTGTTGGTTAAAAAAAGGGAAACAAAACTTATGTATATAGGAGGCAGGGGTTGAAGGGAGAATGAGGGAAAGGGGAAAAACTAGAATCAAAATGTGTCATGTCGTGGAGCAACCTTCAATGTTGAATGTGATCATAATGTATATTTAAAATGTACCAATAAAATCAATTAAAAAAGCATAATATTGGAGAAATGTTAATGACATGGCAACAGATCTGTGATACGTTTCTAAGTGACAGAAGCAAATTGCAAAGCATTGAGTATGACACAACTATCTTAGGATGGAGACAAGAAAGGAATATATGGAAAATATCTGTAAACATATGATATGTGGGCATAGACACCCATGGAATGAGTGGCTATCTCTGAGTCTTGAGATTATGAATGGTTTTTATTTTCATCTTTTATTTTTTTCTACAGTGAACATGTACTGCATTTGCACTTTTTAAAAACAGTCCCTTTTGAAAGAAAGCTGGAATTGACCCTGAACTGTGATTGGCTGGAAGCTTCTTATCTTTGGTATCATTAAATCGGGCCTGTGGCAGGAGAGCAGACACAGAAATCCCCGTGGGGCTCTGCACACCAGTGCAGTACCTCATTAAAGTCATCTTGTCTATCCTGGGCACAAGGCCTAGGAAAACTGAGTCACAGTTGTCACTCTTGTCATGCTGAGGGCCTTTTCAGTGTGTCCCTATGAAAGAGGCCCCGATGAACCTGTCTGTGCTGATGCTCGTACCGTATCCTCCCAACCGCTCTTGGCAGCTCTGCTTGCCCCGCTCGGATCCGGGAGCTGTCCCCAGCCTGCCGCAGAGTGGAATGGAGCTGTAAAGGGTCTTCTTTCTTCTTTCCCTTGGGTCTGTGTGACTTTTCAGGAGAACCTGGATGAGCTCCCTTAAGGCGACATAATGCCATTAGATTCGGAGGCACAATTGGACATAGCGAGAGGTTCTCTTTCCAAAGTGGCACTTCAGGCTCCCAGCGTTGAAATCTGATTACTTCCCACTGGCAAGCTGCGTTGCACTCTGCATGGAGTGCTGTGAGACTTTGTAGACAAAGTGTGTGCATTGGCTTTGTGATGGTGATCAGCCTCGGAGTGGGGTCTCAGCCATCTGCTAATGAGCCCAGGTGCATGGTACTCCTGGAGCTCCATTGCCTCCAGCTTACAAATGTGTCTCCATGATTATGAACCTGCACTGCTGGTTTTTAAAAAAATCTCTCACCTTGAGAAAATACAACCTCAGAAATTGAATTTAATGAGTAGACCCAATGGAATGTTATCGTCCAGTCAATTTTAAATTTTAAGGGAAAATACATTCAAATAGATGTTACTTCAGAAGTAGACATTTCAGGGGGCAGTGGGTGCGTGAGGTCATTCTTCCTAAGATCATTCTTTCCTAAGAAAATGAAATCTTTGGGGTGACTTCAGCATTCTATGCTGTATCAAATTAAGAGGAAAGTAGCCCTCAGAACACTATGACGGGGAAGGTGTGGTGAGCTGCCTTGGGAATGGCTGACAGTGAGGAGACGCAGCTCACCTCGGCTGTGTGGTCAGGATCTCACTGAGCACTGTGGTTGGGAGGGGGAGGGGAAAGGGAAGGTTGAGGAAGAGGCGGTTTCCTTGAGAGGCAGGGAGAGAAGAGCTTCACTTTCAACTGCAGCTGGTGCTCAGGGTGAGAGGAGCAGCCCGAGATCTCTAGCAGGCAAGCGAAAGGGTAGGTCTAGAACCATCTCCTCTGCATTGTCTAGATGAAGGTTTTGTGCCTTTGCCTTCTATAGGGCTTTCTCTCTAAGGACCAGGTCCTCATTCTTCAAAGGCAGAGCAAGGTTGCCTCCCTTACACAGCTTACCTTCACCTAGTCCTTAACCTTCCATGGAGATAACTTCTCTCCTATTTCAATTTCATTCGTTCTGCTTGGGTGCGATGAATTGAATGTATGGTTGTCTCTTCTTCAAGGCTTTGAAAAACTTCAGGGAAACTTATTTTTAGTGTCTCTAGTGCCTGGCAAACTGCTTGATTCATGATTGAAGTTCAAGAAATATTTCTCATACGAGAAGGAAGAGCAGGAGCTGTAGGAGGCACAGGAGGAAAATCAGTGAGTGTCAGTGGAGACAGGAACTAAGGGCTGAGAAGCGCGGTTGGCTGCGGATCCGATTCCCAGCAGGGAGGTGTTTCGGTGGTGCCGGCCACACTCTCCTTCTGCCCTGATCCCGGACTTCCTCCATCCTGGGTCTGTTTCCGCATCTTTCCTTAGCTGTGCTCTGGAAGGGCACCATCGCCCTCCGCTCCATTTAGGGTTTGGGCTGTGCCCCCTTGCGGGTGCTCTGGGCTGAGTCCTCAGCTCGGTGCTTCGAGAAGGGGCCCAGTGGGGGGCTGTCGGCCCGGTGGCTGCCCACAGGGGCACCTGGGAAGCTGGTCTCTCCCCTCTGGCTTTGCTTTCTGGCCATCCGAGGCAAGCAGCTTGGTCCTCGCAAGCTCCGCGCCCTGCTCCGGCCTTGTCACAGGCCCAAAGCCGTGGGATTAGTCAGTCACAGCTCAGAGCCTCCAAGTGGGACCGAGATACACCTCTCCTTGTTCAAGGAGATGGACCTCTAGTACTTGATGGAGTAATGGACAACTGACTGATGCAACACCCTAACTGCGGAATCCAGTGGGTTCCCCTCATCTTACCCTGTCTTCAGGATGTCCGTGCTGGCCTCAGAGACGTGGCCAGGTCTCAGGCTGAGCAGAGTGAGGTGCTAAGAGGTGTGCTCGGAGCTGGGGAGGGTGACGCGGGGTCAGGATGCTATAACTGTCATCGTCCTAGGAGAGGAAAGTGTGAGAGGAGGCGGCACATGCTTTCAGAGGAGGATGCAAAGGGGACAAGAAGCAAGCAAGGGAGGGTGTGGGCTGGAGGGCGGGAAGGTGAGAGATGCAGAGTGCCGCTGGCACCCATTCAGCTCATGCTGCGAGTCTGGGGACGCTCAGGGTGAGGGAGGATGGAGAGGGCTGCGTCCCGCCCTCAGGATGACTCACCCTACCCCGAGAGGGGGTGTGCGTCCCTCTCGGAGGCCTAAATGCTACCCTACGGCCCTCTGTCCCCACACCGCTAGATGGGCAATCAAGGGAGTATTTTCTTTCTTTTCTTTTTTTTTAAGTTCTTGTAGTTCAGGCAGGCCCTGACCCTACAGTGTAGCCCAGGCCAGCCTCGAACTCTCAGCGATCCTCCTGCCTCAACCTCCTGAGTGCTGGGATTACAGGCGTGAGCCACCAGGCCTGGCATTGTAGTATGTGGTACCAGAGATCGAACTCAAGACCTTGTGCTTGCCAGGTAGATACCGGAACCACTGAGCTAAATCCCTGGCCCTTATCTTACCTTATAACACTGTGCAAGTCCACATCTTCCTCTCTGGAAGGTGAAATAGTTACGTCATCTGGAGAGAAACAGAGTATTTGTGTCTACCTCTAGTTGCTCTTGTTCACCTACTCCTCTCACAATCTTTAGCTTTTTATCATGACTCTGAAAAATAATTTCATCAGAAGATCTCTGTGGTTTAAAAGAGAAGGAAAGATCTAGAGAGTATTCACCGAGTATTGTTTCTCTCCATTACTCAGATGCAGCTGACTGCTTTTGGAGTAAAGACCTAAAGGTTGCTCCAAAATTGTATTTGCACGCTTCCCTCCTCTCCCTTCTCTCATCCCCACCAACTGGGGCAGTGATGGGCTTTAATCTCACTCAGCTGGGAAGGAAAACGGCTCTGGGATTGCCCTCTGTCCTGTGAGAAGAACAGAACATTACTGCAAAGACTTTTGTGGAGGCAAAGTTTAACACCCTGGATATAGCATTTGCATTGATTTCTGCCCATCAGCTAAAGTTCTCCAACTGAGTCAAGTTATCTCCGCCGCCTTCTGTGGGTGCTAATTTTCACATTATGTTAGTGCTTTGTTTCCTACCGGAATCCCATTGCTTCGCACTGCAACTACATTTGCTCGTCCTAGATCGGTGGCTGTGTGAACCAGGAAGCTTGGCCACAGTTGTGGCCTACGGCTCAGAACTTGGCACATATTAGTCGAGCAAATGCTGGGTATATCTTACTTGAGCATGGAGAGACTTTCTGCTCAGTGGGTGACAGGCTTGCGGAGCAGAACGTTTCATGTGAAACCTTGGGCCCACTACTGGCTTCCGGGAAACCAGGTCAATGACTGCCGTCTTGTCACATTCTGTAATCCTCTGCAAATTACGCTCTGAGTACACAGCTTTCCCTTTGTAATAGGCAAGGATTAACTCATGACTGGTTGAAGAACATTTATAATGCAGATAGTTTGATTCTTTAAAAATATTAGGAGCATTTTAAATTTTAAAATATTTTTGACGTTCACAACACGCTTGTTAGTCGATAAAGCTGCTCTTCCTGTTAATTTCTGCTCTTATATTAGGCCATGAGTCGTGTTACTGTTTGTGATGAACAGGACTCTGTCTTTCTGCTGTTGCAGGGCTGTGAGCTGCAGGGAAACCACAGCATTATTATAAAAATAGACAATAGTTTTCTTTTGACCATTGGGAGAAACCCATGGCCCAAGCATTTTAGTCAACACTTGCTTGGAGAAAACACACACTTCTCTTTTGGAGCTCTTGAATGGACTTTGAGCCCACGGTGACAGTAGAATTGGGAGTTTATTAATAAGATCCTGTTCTTGTACCCGTCATGTTCCTCCCCACATCTGCTCCAATACCTTCACATGCAGAATTGTCACATTTTATGAGATTTTATTCATCTCTATTGGTATTTCAGGAATTTAGTTAGCACATTTGTCTAATCAAGCTCAGAGCTCTTCATCTTCTCTGAGTGACGCCTGCTCACCACGCCACATTTTGGAAGAGTCCTCCCAAGGAGCACGGTTGTCATGGATCTCCCAGGTGTACTCAATGCTAACACTCTAAGAATGACCCTTGAACTGAGAATCCAGCTCTCTCACGGTAGCTCATCTATAGCACATAGGTAGAGGCTAACGAGTCTTTTTAATTTCTCTACAAGTTGCTTCCCAGGCTTTGTGAATTTTCTGAATCTTTTCCTCTGCAGACCCCATGAGAGCTCCGTCCGTGTGCTCCTTCCTTGTGCTCTCTGTAGCCCTTTGGTGTGATGGTTGTCTCAGTCTACGAAAGTGGTCAACCGCAGTCAGCGTCATCCACTGCGGAACTGAACTGTGAGATCAGCATGTATTGCATTGTCATATATGGAAGTTCCAGGGGTATAATTTGATTCATGTGTATTTTTATTTTAAGGTCAGGTTGCACTAACAAATAAAAGGCTATAAAATGTAGCCAAACAAATGGGGTTTCATGCCAGCAGAACTACTGATTAACATAAAAGTCCAAACGCCAGTATTCTACATCTTTAAATTCAAGGGATTACACTGATTTGTATGTTTGGAATATAGTAATTAAGTTCAGCTGCATATAGAGACAGATACAAGGTGATTAAAATATACGGTGAGCATTGAAATTCAAAATAATTATTACAATAAAAGGCATTGCATATTCCCCTCAAAACACTCCCCCTAAGTTTGACACATGACCCATCATTCTTGCCCCTCCCTGCAGCAGCTTTGGAAGTTCTCTTTTGTGACTGGCTCTACAAATTGTGATTTAAAAAATATAGTGAACGCTGCTTCTGAGTATCATCAACTGCCTCATAAAAGTATGGCGGGTCTGCATCCATCTCGTTCACTGGGTCTGAATCTTCCAGCTCTTTCCCAAAGTCAAAACAACCACAAAAGGTGACTGTTCTAAACCGACTCAGGACCTGATGGCAGTAGTAAGAGTGCAAATAAAGACACTCCAAAAATGAGATTCCCAAACTGCTTCAGAAAATGCAAGGATTATGGGATGAATGGGTACAAACTGTAATGTGCCTTTTCTTGTGGTAAGATTCAAAATATATGCTCACTATATAAAGACCAAAACCTAACATAATGAGCTCCATAACAGAAGTAGGTCTATAAACACATAAAACAGGAAAGTCTAACCCACTTGGGTTTTTTTCAGTTGTTGGTTTTAACAGCATACCTTTTCTTGAATTTCTATTTGTGCCGGCATCGAGGTACTCTGTACACATCATATTTCTCTACAGCTGCATGTCCTCCTTTATCCCATGGCCAGGAAACCGAGTGGGCTGTCGATACTGCCAGCAGTTTCCAACGCCGTTGTTACTGGCATCCTTGTCCTTACCATTCATCATACACTAAGACATAGAAGCTGGCTAGAATTAGAACTGTGCTTGATGTAATCCACTTTCCCTGACCCAGATGAGAAGGGATGTCTAATTACAATAAACTTCTAAGCTAATTACTTAGTGGCAAGCTGTGATTCCAAAACCACAAAAGAAGAAGGCCAAAGAAATCCTAATAAAAGTATGCTTCAGCATGACCTCAGGTCATATGGCATAAACATTTACAAGTTTTCATTTTGTTTTGCAAACCCCGCTCCATGCTATAATCAGAAATATGCGGCACATTCTGAACAAAGAAAATATGTACCCAACAAAGCAGAGAGACTGAATTGCCAACCAGACAAAACCTAGAAATATGCAGTCACTTACCAGGCAGAGCAGAACTACATGTGTTTCCAATGTAGAAGGCTTTCTGGGCATATATGCATTGACATTTGCACATGAAGTTACTTTTCATGTCATTGCACAGATAATAATATGCAAATTGCAGCCTTTCAGTGAAGGAATGCATTGTCTTGTTTTTTTATGTAGTCGTTAAAAGTGAACAAAAATTAAACCCTTGAGAAAAAAAAAAAACCTTTACATTTCAAATGTATCATTTTGACAACTAGCCAAAGTCCAGATCCTGGGATTCTAGAGTATTTTGTATTTCCCCAAGTCTCGGGCGGCCTCTTTCCCTAGGATTCCTTTTCGTCAACCGTGTGCAGTTGCGTGAGGGACAATATGTGCTGCTTATTACTGACACCTTCAAGGTTTAGCAGGGCTGGCAGTGGCTTTACATCCCAGTAACCAGGTTTGTAATGTGTTCGGTGAAAATTTAGTTCTTGAGATACAGAAAGCAACACTGAGGTCTTCTGTACTAAGATAAACACAACACGAAACTCTGGGCAGAGCCGGCAGGAGATGAGGCCTAGGACTGATTAGAAATGAAGCTTCTCGTCTTTACTTTCCTCATCTCCTTTGTGCTTTTCCATTTCCTCTGCTTTTGCTTCCCTGGTCCACCCAGTTCCTGCAATGCCGCAGGTGTAAGTTAAGATTCCAGCAAGACCAAACTAGAGCAGAGTTTCCACATCTGAGCCCTCTGAGGCCACACAGTGGCTCGTCCATTTGGTGTCTTGCTTGGAGTCTGGTCATGAAGCTTGTGAGTGAATAGGCCAGGTGAGGAGGAAGTCACGACTGCAATTTTTAACTGGAACAACCCGGTTTGTGGGGTTTTCCTCGTATTCCCCCACATTGTGCCCCATTTTGCAGTCCCTTTAAAATAAACCATATGCTAGGAAATGAATTCCCCTTATGCACAATAGCAAGTGCTCCAGTATTTCCCACCAGCTCTCTTGTCCCTTCATTTTTGTTTATCTACTTGCTTCTTCGGAGGCCGAACTCCCCATTTCCACAGCCTCGTGTCACAGCCGTCTCCCCCGCTCTGCCTGCCTGGGCTTTGGAGGGCGCCTCTCTGTGTTGCCAGGTCGAGTCAGTTGCTGTCCTCACACCATCTCTGTGTCTCAGGGTGACTCTGTTTCAGGAGCCCTCGGAGCTTCCAGCTCCTCCTCTCATAAGGTGAGCTACCCGCAGTGAGCCACGCTGAGAACCCACAAATGACTTGCTGTTGCCTCCATTTCCTCCTTTTGTACCTAAGTCAGGCCTTGACCTCGAAACGGCAAGGTATAAACTTTACCCAGATCTATAAAACTTTTGAACAAGAGTGAAGTAGGCGCAGAATTAGTAAGATGTGTTGACCAACTGTGAGGCCAGGCTCAGGAGCTTGACGGGTGGGTGAGAGGCCCAGCTCTGCCCACTGTGTGACCATGGCTGAGCTACTTGCCCTCGCTGTGGTTCCATTTCCTCATCTGTAAAATGCTCCTCGTGGAGGGGTCGTGTGGATTAAATAAGTGTCTGGCACAGTCAGTGGCTACAGGAGGTACTTGTCCATCTTAGCTGCTGCTAACATTTCAATACAATTAAAGTCTTTTTTCTAAGTTAATGTAGGTCTAGCTGTCCTACAGCTACCCTCTCTGGCTCATGTAGCATCGACAGACAAGAGGAGCAAGATGACTAGGGCTCAGACAGGTGGAGCCGGTAGCAGGGTCTGCAGCCCCTGCCCGGCACAGCTGCTTTCTCAGGGAGTAGCAGGGGAGCGATGGCTCTGTGTCTGCAGCCTCCCCTGTGAATGGGACAGAAGCTCTGCACGCTGCAGCAGAAGAGAGGAGGGTGGGTGGCCCTCCCCACCCGTCCTAGGGGTCTGGTGGGTGCTTCTATAACAGGAGACAGAGAATGAAGGGAAAAGCAGAAGGACGTATGTAATCAAAGTTTTGGGTGACACAGGACCCTGCAGCAAAGACAGGAAAAAGCCAGAAACAACTTCCTCTGAGTCTCTTTCTGCTTCTGCACTCACAGCCCAGAGCTGTTCTCTGGTTCTGTGCTCCGCTCCATAGTGGCTGGGAGAATCTTTGGGCTAACAAGGACGTCAGAGCCTGGTGCATGTGCGTTAGAAATCTCAGTGACGTTCACTGCAGATGCTGCTGCAAAGCCCAACTCATTTCACACTGGAAGATTTCTACTCATGGCTCATTGTCTGGGCAAATTAGCTCTGGAGGGCTGAGGTGTTTTCTAGGCTAGATCTTTAAGCAGTTTATATCTGTGGTAAACCTCAGGTGAGAAGAACAACCAAAGATAACTTTTGATCTCAGTAGAGATGAGTTTTATATCTAAGGGTACAGTCCTGCTGGCGTTATTATTACAGTGACAGTTGCTGGTAGTCTAAATTTACCTGAAAATGGAGAAAGAAGGTGAAGATTATATATATACCTTTCTACTTAAAAAAAATCTTTCCATATTTCCAAAATTTCCTATAAAGAGCACATGCTCATTTTATAATTAGTAAAAAATTTGTTTTAAAATGAAAAGCAACAATATAAAATATAGGCCTTCCTATCCTATGCAGCCCTCAGTTGCTGCAGTGTACCAAGCCCTTGTCCTGTGCAGGCTTTTGTTCCTCAGTGGTTTAACAGGGAATCGTGTATGGAAAGTTATGTGCAAGCGCCACTGATTTATATTGCTGCACCTTACAGGGGTCGGAGCACGACTGTCTTGGATGTGATTTGAAATCGTAGCTTGCTTCCCTGAAAGCCCTGGTTGTCATCATGTAATTTTGCTGATAAACTTTGAAGTACTTATGAGGTTGGCTTCTAAATCAGGGTCACGCTTCCATCTTCCTTCAGAGGCATCATTTATCCATGAGATCAAAGAGCGATCACGGATAAGTGTGTTGGGCAGATGATGGCCCCGGGTGGCTGTGCCCAAAGCCCAGAGCTTGTGTTCAGGCTGCCCGATGGAGAAAGGCTCTGCAGTGTGATTGGAAAGGAGAAGCTTCTGGGTAACTCAGCGCACCCAAACACATGTGAATAAAGCGGAGAACACTTCTCAGTGACAAAAACCAGAGGGTGGTCAGGGGTGGTGGCATCTGCTTGGAATCCCAGTAGCGCGAGAGGCTGAGGCAGGAGGATTGCAAGTGAGCCCACCCTGGGCAACTTGGTGACTCAGTAGAACTAAATAAATAACAATAGCTGAAGACAGGGCTCTGGGTGGAGGCACTAGAACTGCGGAGATGCAATGGGAAGAGGATTCTACCACTGCCGATTTTGAAGGGGGGCAGCTTCTTGACCCCTCATGTTTAGTGGAAGGAGACCTGTGTCCCACCTATGGCAGCAGGATCTGGATATAAGTGCCTCGTGTGGGCAGCTGAGTCTGTGACAGCAGCTGGGAAATGGTAGCGTAAGTCAGCCTGGCCAACGCCTGACTAAGCTTACATCGCTTCGCAGTGAGATGAGAGTTAAGGAACTGGTGATTGCAGTAATTTTTCTAACTCCGAGGAGACACACCTCTGATGTTTACTGACTGTGTTCCAGAGGGAAACTGAAATACAGGGCGTATCAGTGAAAGTCTTGGCAAGAGAAGCTAACATGACCATGAATTATGAAGGAACTGTGGAGGCGCCGGCTCTGTCCTCCACACAGAGGACAACGAGGCCACAGCGGCAAAGTAGAATCCAGTTTGAGATTCTGAAGAAAGTGTTATCTCCATCCGTCTTCTCCCTCACCCACACGGTGGGTCACACTGTAGGGTATATTCACATGTGTGCGTGTGTGCACGTGTGTGTGCGAAACAAGGGATTTTAGTCATTGTCACATTATCACAAGTTAGCATTAGCGGGTTGAAGATCTGATGATCTGTTTTTCAGGCTAACTGAGCTGAGGATGCTTCTCCGCGGAAGGGATTCCACAGTTAGATTCCACAGAGGCCGTGCCTTCCTACCAGAGTGACCAGAAAGGAGGAAGGGGAGGGGGGAGGGAGGAAGGAGCGGGGAGGCCGCTGAGCTGGGAAGACCGCACCAGGTAAACTGTCGAGGCCACAGGCATCTTGTCGACCCTCACTGATGGGTGGAGTACGTGACTGCACTGTCACCCCAACGTCAGTGGAGTGACTGCGGTTTGGGAGAATAAACTCTGAGATTTAGGACTTTGGGGAGAAAATTTCCTTTGTAATTATTACACAAAGAACAAATTTCCATGGAGATCAGAATACAAATAGCACGGAGGGTACAGAGTCTTCCCTGCTCCTTTCACCCGCCTCCATGACTCTTCTGAGCTCAGGGGTGACTTCTCCTGACTGCCGAGGTGTCTCTCCTGTTTGGTGGTTCACAGCACAGTGCTGCAGACAGACAGTGACCGTGACTTCCCCTCAGTGCTATTAGCAGTCTGCCATGTTGAGGAGGTAAGCTCCTGAGAGTAATCTCCTCTTTTATTTTCAGATATTCTTCCGGTAGCCTTTCTAACTTCAAATGATGCAGTGCAATATCTGTATCTTGCCATATCTTGCTGTAGTCAGTACTTCTAACGAGACAGCATGAGGAAATTAGCACCCTCCGGGACTTTGTGTCCCTTTGTCCTCTACCTGATCTTTTAATTCTCTACATGGTTTTGCACAAGTACCTCCTCAACCTGAAAAAATTATTTTTCAAAGAAAAAACACTGATAGAAGGGAAATTGTGAGCATGTACGTCTGACATTTTGTATTTCATTTTTACTCCAGATTATTTTTCTTCTGAAAATTGGAGTTCAAGTCCATGTTTGTCTGAAGTCCAGGGTTGCTGATAGATGTAACTTTTCTGGTAGCACAAACCTGTCACCCCAGCATCCTGGGAAGGGGAGGCAGGCAGGTTCAAGTTCATGCTCAGCCTGGTCAACTTGGTGTCTTACCAGGACCCTGTCTCAAAATTTAAAAAAAATTAAAGGCTGGGATGAGGCTCAGGGAAGAGGCCCTGGCTTCCATCCTGAGGAGGCAGAGACAACAAAAGAGTGTGGTGACTCGTCAACGCGGTTCTCATTCTGAGTAAGCTCGACTTAGTTTCTCTAAAGCTTGAGGCTCTTCATTCTTGGTGTTTTAGTGTTCTGCGAGTCTTTTTCCTCTCATTATGTTCAGTCTGAACACTGTTTCTTTTTTGATGCAGCGTTTCACAATGTAATAAACTTGCAGTGACTCTACTGCCTCAGCCTCCTGAGTGCTGGGATCACAAGAATGTGCCACCACATGCAGTTCAAACACTCATCTCTTGAAAAATGTTCTTTTTATTTTTTCTCTGATAATTCCCTTCTTCCCTCTTGGAAACTTTCATTAGGATACTATTGATGGGCCCTGGTTAGTTTCTTTCTTAAGTAAGTTTCTTTTTCTTTAAGTTTTTTTCCCTTGATATCCGTCCTTTTATTTCAACTTTTTTTTTTTCCTATAACTCCCCTAAGTTGTCTCTGAATCCTATAATAAAATACGCACAGGTAGGCTGCCATATAAAGAGGTTTATGTTGGCTCAGATTCAGGAAATGAGGCCTAGGGCCCTCTCTGACAATGGCTCTCTTGCTGGCAAAGTCCGAAGGTGGTGCAGAGCATCCCCTGGTGAGAGGCAGAGGGAGCACATTTCTCTTGTCTGTCTGATTTCTGACCTCTTCTGGTAAGGCCTCCAGGACTCGGTCACAGGGCTCCTGCCCAGCGACCTTGTCTAACCCTAATCCTTCCTGAGGCCCCTGAATACCATAGGGGGCGAAGTCTCTCCCACTTAACACCCCACTAGGAAACTACATTTCAGTACTTGAAGGCTCGGAGAGAGAAGCTATCTCTAAACCACAGCACTCCCAGAGTTAATTTTTCTGTGGGCTCCTCTTCTCTTGTTTTTTGAACTCTTATTTTTCTCAAATTTCTGATGCTCCATTCTTGTTTTATTTATTTATATTTATATATATATATATATATATTTTTGATACAAGGTCTTGCTTTGTATTTCAGGCTGGCCCTGAGCTCAGCTTCAAACTCACAGCAATCTTCCTGCCTCTGCCTTCCGCGTACAGTCATGAGTCACCACACCTGGCACTGTGGTACGTGGTACTGATAGCTGGTGGGTGTGAGTCACCATATCTGATATTGTTGTATGTGGTTACCAGGGTGGAACCCAGGCCCAAAAGATCTCTGTCCTGTGTGTAAGGACCCACTCCGAGCTCTGTGTTTATAGATGCAATGTGGTTGAAGGAGAACATTCAGCTTTGACAACATAGCCTCGTATCTAGACGTAGCAACAGGAGAAGAAATTGACACAGATTAGGAATGTCAGGCATGCTAGAAAGCCCATTACTGGGTAAGGAGGGTCCTATGACGAACCTCAGAGAGGCTTACACTCCATCAATCAGAAAGCCCGATTTCCTTAGAACTCGGTATACCAGCTTCAGCTTCTACACGGGCAAGGCTTGACCACAACAGGCTAGCTCTTCTTTACTCAGCTCTTTAGATAGTCACCCCTACCCCTAGACATATCCCTTGTGATTTTCATAATTACCTTAGACCTGCGAAACCCTTGAAGTCTTCTCTGAATCATTATCTTCATTTCTATTTCGGCCCTCTTAGATTTAACACCTTTCTCCACCCTGAAGCATCCATCAGTTGGTTTCTGACTTTCTTTTGTTTTCCTGAACATTATCTAGACCTTATCTAAGTTCATGCTGATACTTTTTTTCATGTACTGAAGTCCATCTCCACTAGATGGTTTTATTGAAGTTCTAACCCCCGGTTCCTTAGGATGTGACTATGTTTGTAGATAAGATCTGGATTAGTCACAGCTCTCTAGCAGAATGAAACCAATAGACCAATATCATCAGGAGGAGACTAACTAGACCGGCTTGCACAATTAGAACCTAGGTAGTCCCACCATGGCCACTTACAAACTGGAGAGCCAAGGAAGTTGTGAACTGGTCATTCCAAGAAGCTGAAGCTTCAGAGCAAGAGGGACCAACAAGGCAGCCGCAGCCCGAGGCTGGAGGCCTGGAAGCCCCCAGAGAGCGGCGGTACAAGGCTGTGTTCAAAGGCTGGAGCACCTCGAGGCTGAGGCTGACACCTGCAGGTAGAACGCACCTGCTGTAGCGGAGTGGAGTCCGCATGCACGCCAGCTTCCTCCTTCTGCTTCTGTTCTGCCTGGTCTCCAGCCTGCCTGGACACTATTGCCCACATTCAGGGTGGGTCCCCCATTCAGTTCCCTGACCCACATGCCAGTTATCTCAGGAGACGCCCTCATAGACCCATGCAGAAGAATGCCTTGCCAATTTCTAGCAACTAATACGATCTTCAAAGAGGTATTAAAATTAAAGGAAGTCATTAGGATGAACCATGCTCCCTTATGACTGGTCGTATAGGATCCGTGAAGACATAGGAAGAAGGGGGCCATCTGGATGCCAAAAAGAGAGGCTCTGAGAAAAATTAGCCCTGTTGATGCCTTGATAGCAGACTTGTAGCATCAAAAATTGTAAACAAGCAAACCTCAGGTATTTAAGCCTCCCATCTGTGACACTTTGTTATGGACCCATAGCAAGTTGTGTACTCTCCATTCTCAGGAGTTGAGGAATGAATTTCTCCTTTTACTTCTTTTTTATGATTTTGAGAGAGGAACCTAATGAATACTTCTGTCTTCTGTCTTGAGTCAGAAGTCCAGAGTAACTTCTGGGTTCCTGTCCTTGTCTTAGCTCATTTAGGGTACTATAGATTGGGTGGCTTAGAAACAGTAGGAACTTAGCTTTCATAGTTCTATAGGGAGAATAGTTCAAAATCAAGACACAAAGCAAATTAGAAGCTTGCTGAGGACTTGCTTCCTGCTTCATAGAGGGCCATCTTTTTCCTGTGTCCTTGCATAGCAGGATGGAGTGGGGAGCTCTCTGGAGTCCTTTTGTGAGGACACTGATCCCATTCATGAGGGCTCTCCCTTCATGCTTGACTGCTCCCCACAGATGTGAACTCAAATACCACCCTGTTAGAGGTGAGGTCTCCACAGATGAATGGCGAGGTGCCCACAAGTCCATTCCTTTGCCATACCCGTGGCGCAGGAGGCCTCCTCCTGTGGGTACAGGAAGGTAGACTGCGGTCTGGGCTTTGTCTCATTCTCACGTATCCCTGGCACTACTGCTCTCTTTTCTTGAATCTTTACTGTGCCCTGTGCATCTTGTGCTCAGTTCTTAATAAGTGTCATCTCATTTCACGACCCAGACACACCACAGGAAGGGTTCTGTTATGACCCCGGCTTTGCAAAGGAGAAAACTGGGCCCCAGAAAGGCGAGCCATGCTCACTGCTTGGCTGGGCACTTAGATGACTGAGAAAATTTCACCCAAGACACATTTGCTGGATCAGATTTTGTTGCAACTTTAAATTTATATCCTTGGTTTCTCATGTTTAACAAAGAGTTGTGTAAAGAAAGGAACTAACTGAAAATTTGAGGCAGCCTGTCATTGACATCATCCCTACTGCTAAATTAATTGCCAATCTATTTTCCTTAACATTTGGCTAGTCTCACTTGGAACAGAAATGGGACAGATTTTTGTGGAGTTGCTTTTGATTGACAGTAATGGCTCAATGGTGGGTGTAAGTGGAGGGAATTAGAAAATCCTCCCTTATCTTTCACTCTCTTTATCAGAATCCCATGTGTAAGTACAGCCCTGTCCCTACCTGCAGAGAACAGGACGCACGCACGTAACCCCGAGAGGAGAGGAGGGGAGACCGTTTGGCTTCTTTTCAGTCTCCTTCATGGTCCCAAGATTACAAAAATAATTAAACCTCCGCTCCGCTCTCACAGCTGTTTGACCTTCACTTCCGTTGACTTTTGTTTCCATCCCTTTTTAATTTCACAATCCTGTGGACATATCCCATCTCCAGGAATCGTCCTACTTTTGAAGTTGTAAAAGGCAGCCAGACCTCTCGCGCTCCTGTATTTCCCTGAGCCGCCTGCGACTCATGACCCCCGGCCTGCGCGGCGCCTGCTCTCCGCCTCGTTGGTCCTTCTCCTGTGGCTTCCCTTCCTTTCCTTGTGTAGGCTTTTTCATTTTTTGCAATTCTCACATTTCTTTATCTCCTTCCACCATTATTTCTCAGCTCAATGTTTACCCCACTCTATGCACCCACAGCTCATGAAGTTGTTGTTACTCTTTTTGTATGCCCATTAATTTGTTTGGCCCCACAAAAAGCTACTTAGCACACCAATCGGAGTTACCCAGAGAAACAGAGCCAGCATCCGGGGAGCCTGCCTTAGATGACCAGAGGCTGGATGGGTCCGCAGGATGGAGAGCCAGGAGAAAGAGTAGCCGCTCGGTCCAAGGAGCCTGAGCCAGAGGGGGAGGAGAAGGGGAAAGAGGAGAAGGAGACAGAGACAGAGGGAAGACTGGTGTCTTTTCCAGGATGACGGCGAGAGTTAGCACGCAAAAGCTGAGGCCGGCAGTCTATGTCCGGGGTGGGAGCTACAGGGGAACACGCCGCGGGGAGACGGGGCACACGGGCGCCGCGGGGAGACCGGGCACAAGGGCGCCCTCAGCAGTCCCTTCCCCTGAGCCGTCGTCGGTACGGGGCTGGTGACATTCAGAACGGTTTGTCCCATCCAGGTCCCTGACCCACCCATCTTCTCTGGAAACGCCCTCTCAGGACACCCCGGGCCTCCTTCTTAGGGTGCTGCCCGGCTTTCAACCTAGGAAGCTGACAGCCAGCTGCCTTCACTCATGTCTTAGGTGTTAGCCACCTCTGAGCTTCTTTTTCTTCTGTGCCCTTCCTTCCTTCCTTCCTTCCTTCCTTCCTTCCTTCCTTCCTTCCTCCTTCCCTCTCTCTTTCTTTTGTCTCTTTTTTTGGTGGATATTTAAATTTCTCTCTGAATTATTCTTATACTCGTTATTCCTGAAAACGCTATCTCTGTCTCTCACATCATTTAAAATCAAAGGTGAACAACCCACTGAGATGAGTGCTGCAGAGATCTTGCTTGACCTCAGCAAGGCCTGCTTGGGGCAGTGCTGGGACAGGAGCCGCCAGGGCAGGCTGAAAGCGCGGAGTGGAGGTCCACCAGAGGCGAGGAGGGAGGCTGTGCGGAAGGAGGTACTTCTGCTGAGCAGGGCAGAGTTCCTGCATGTGCAGGGGCGCGTGCTATGGGACTAGAGCTGTAGCCCTTTCGGGAATTGCAGTCTGCCACCTGGGTGAGCCTGAGACATGACGCTGGGACGCAGAAAGCACACCAGCCCACGCTGTGTCCCTAGTGCGTGGGAGGGTAAGGACTGTGGGAGCAGGCACCCTCCGTGAGGCCAGCTGATGCGAGGAGGTGCGGGAGCCTACCACTGCGCGCTGAGGTTGTGCGCAGACGTCTGGTAATACAGCAGGGATTCAGAGAGCTCGAGGGAAGTGGGTGTACTTATCAAACTGGAGCTAAGGAAGAACAGCGTATGGTGGTGACAGTAGCCCTCTTACTGGGTGGCTCCTTTAGAAATGGTCTGTCTATTGAAAGTATTCCAGATCCTTCTTGCTTCGAACAAAGAATTGGATGAGACAACCCCCAAATGGTGCCAACTGTTTATTTGAAAAGCGTGGGGTGAATGGGCATGTGAGAAACCAGCTCTGCAGAGTGAATGCGGACTGAACAAAGAGATAAAGAGGGTGAGGGCAACAGTAGAAGTACATGACAGGTGGAGAAACTGCAGGCTGTGTGGGAACTCGGGACAGTGGCTTTCCATAGTAGTGTCTTCTTTTGTGCCTTCCACATCTCATGGGAGCTGGCGATAAGTTCCACATCTGGGGTCCTGGCATTGTCCTGGATCTTGTAATGGACGGACAGGTCGCGCTCACTGTCCTGGCTGTTAAAGGACCTGGAGGTGGACACCTCTAGGAGGTATTTGTTAAGCTCAACGGTGAAAGACACGTGTGGGTCACATCTTGATAGCTCCTGTAGAAAGGTGGTCATTGCCCCAAATGGTGGCCCTTTGGTGCCATGAATTCGGGGGTAGTTTTAGCCTGGTCTCCGATTTCAGGCGCAAGGCATGGAGAACGTAGAAGGCTGTGCACGTGAATGCTCTCAGCTTGTTTTCCTGTACCGGCTGAGGGAGCTGGTCTGCGTGGAGGGAGCGCCTGAGGCTTTGTGCTTTTCTTGGTTTGGTGTCCAGAACGCAGCACGGGGGTAAGTTCTCCACAACTTCTTAAAGGGAGCCGAGTGACTTCAAGCATTCATGGTAGAACATCGGTGCAAACCCCAGGCCACTGCTCTTTAGTCCTCTTGGGGCCTGTAAACCAGACAGTTAAAGGAAACACTTCCTCTTAGGTTATGTGTGAACAGCACAAAATGTTGATAAAACTTGACAGTGTCCCAGGGAGTTTGATCAACATAAACATTCAAATCAGATATTTCAGGCCAAATTACATCAACTCCATATAATTACTAGAAATCTATTCCGTCTCATGCCGCCCAAGGGATATGGCTTCCCTTCAAAATGTAAAAAAAACACAGACCTTTAGAACGAATGCTGCATACGGGATTTGTGACAATGGGCTTGATTAACAGCTGCTACCAATTAGACAGATATCTGTGAAAAAGATAGCTCTGAGCGCCAACCCACGCAGATAGGACATGCCTAACAGTTTAAGGCCACAGGAGCAGAGAGGCATGGTCTAAAAATGAGACTGGGGCATTTACTAGGGGAAAAAAGAATATTGCCTTGTTATCTGTTGCCACTTCTATACAGTACATATAAAAGCCTTTAATGAATATATTCAACTTTTTATCCATCTGTCAAAAATGAACTGTTGCAAAATATTATTTTCCCCATTAATTCAAACTTAGAGCATGCTCTGCAATAAGAAAACACAAATGTGCTGAATCTTAGAATATAAATCCCCCAAGTGAGGGGTGATTATTCACCCAACCAAGCAGGATGCAAAACGCATATAAAGACTTTTTTCCTTAAATAGGGAGTTCCACTTGAATATTTAAAATACAACTTAATTTATAAAATTTTAAAAATGATAGCCAAAATTTTTCAAGGGGATATATCATTAAGAAGCAAAATATAGCTGCATATGACTGTAAAAGCAATGTTATTTTGCCAACATCCCCGTATTGGTTACATTTATTAGACTTGGTTTTTTCACATCTCTTTCAGGACTCTTAGAAATACCTCCATTCACCACAGTAACATCTGATCCAAACGTAGCTCCACGCCTGAGGATGTGGTTTAGTCCAACAGATCAAACATCAACCCGGTCTGGAACGACCAGACCTGCTCACAACACACCCTTTCAATAACTGCTCAGTTGCTCTTGGCAATACGCTGAGCTTCTCTGAATGCAATTTTCACTGTTGGAGCAGGAACAATAACTACTAGCCACTTCCTTGCCTCATAGTGTGACAGTCGTTCAGGACATCCTACGTCCTCATGAATCACTGTAGATGGCGATCAGCAGTTTCATTCATTTAAATTTCCCAAGTGACAAAGTGGGACCTAGAAAATCTGGAGAAGTCTCTTATAGTCCTGCAAGGTATTCCCTAAATTTGCCTGAGAAAAAGAGAATGCTTGTCATATTCCAAGAAAACAATGTCATATTAATATTTTTAAAACTCATGCATTAGTATGACTGTTTATGTTATTAATGAGATATTGAACAGCATTCCTTTTTGCTCAAGGTTAATGTTATACGAACTTTTGGACTGAAAGGGTAAGAGGACATACGGTTTTTTGATAAATATTATGATTTCTGATTCTACCTCAATATCCTCCAGTGTTTCAGTTCACTGGCTGCCACTGAAGATTTCAAATCCACCTTTAAAAATGTGCTGAATCTGATTTGCTTTCATCCACAAAGTGTCCTTGTGTGTAGCTGAATTGCCTTCTGTGAGATGGAAGACCAGTAGTTTAACCACAGTTTCTTTTAATACTTCCCTTAACAAGGTTTAGTAGCCAAGAACCCACGTTTTCCTTCTAGTTTAAAAGTCTCAGAAAACTTCAGGCAAGTCACAACCAAAATGTAGAAGATAAAACCCTTCAACAGCAGCAAATCATAATGCTGTTCTAAGACCTGCTTCTAACAGGAGCGCTTTGTTCTCAGCCCAGGTTGATGTTTAGAGCTTTCTGCACTGCCTGGAGGATGGTCTGCCGCTGTCTGGCAGACGGGACCACAAGGAACACTTAGGCGATGATCATGGTATTTCTTATCTTGGTGGTGGACTGCAGGATCAAGAGAATGTCTTCCTGGTCAACCAGTGACTGGTGCTACACGGCGTACTTGCTTCCTGGTATTTACTGTTAGAGTTCAGACGGCTGCTGCTGATTGGGGCCCAAAGGGGCCAAGGGAATAAGCCAAGCCTTCCTTAAGCTAAGTAGATGCATAACAGTTTCCCCAGAACATTCACTGAAATTTTGGCCTGAGATTCCAACGACATAATCAAGCCGGGACACAGACCCCTGACCCCACGTGCTTTCCGTAGATCTGGGGCCCCTGGCTGTCTGGATGCCCAGCCGTTATATCCTCAGCATCCAGCGCCATCTCCTCGGACTCTTTCCTTCCATGCCTGTCTTCTCAGCTTGGCCCTGTGGCCGGTTCTCTTTCTTAGAAATGTCTTCCCCGTCTCTGTATGGCCGCAGACATGAGCGCTCATGCTCTGTGCTGTGAGGCCTGAGCAGGTGAGAACGAGCCTCGGGAGCTGAGGTTGAAGAGGAACAGGAAGAGCAGACGTCCCGAGGAGATCCGGTTGCTCGTGTGGGTGGCGTGCACTTCTAGCTTGTAATGTGGATCCGACCCCACGGAGGGTCCTCCTCCGCTCAGACTTGCATTTTCTAATAAGACATTCCATTTTGTTACTTTTGTATTGATATCATCAGGATCTAGAAAAAGGGGGAAGAAAGAAAACCTTCATCAGCCCCAAACCGATATATTGTGCAGAGCTGTATAGATTACTAAGTTCGTCCCTATATGTGGCAGATGTCTAGTAAGCTGAACTGAATTTCAAGCTTCTTTCGTGGTTGCATTCTTCAACAAAACTCAGAATATAAACAATATTTATCATGAATCGTCTCTTTATAAATTCAGACTACTTGTGATTCCCAAAGCACATGGCTAGAAAGTGACAAAGTTGGAATTGGAACTCACAGCTTTCAACGCCAGGGTTCTGTCCAGTTTTTGCAGTTAGTTATATGCCCAGATGTTATTAAGGTTGAGATTCTCTTGTTTAAAGAAAGTGCAAGTCTTAGGCACCAGAGACCAGGCTCGCTCCTTGTCTTTACAACATTCCACCTTTCTTCAGAGTTTTACTCTCTAAATATCAAGAAGACGTGTTTGTAAAGCGTTTAGTTTCTATCATTTCATTTTATTTATTCCAGCTCTGTGTTCAGACCTGCAGTTTTCCCTATGGGCCTATTGTCATTATCTGAGCTGCTCCCATTTGCGCCTGAGGCTTGATCTCACTCAAAAACAAAATTGGTTTTAAAGCCAATGGGCCTACACTTTGCAATGGCTCCCTTCTGTTCTCAGGCCTCTGAAATCCATTATTGTAGGAGTAGCGAGATCATGCTGGAGTTGTGTCTATGAATTCTGTTTTAATGTCTGTGAAAAAATATTCTAAAAAATCATGTGTGTTCTGAATCATTTGAGCAACCATCTAATCACTGTCATACATTTCACTATGTGCCACAGATGTCTTTATGAATGATCTTGGTGGTGTGAAGTTAGACATCTTTGAGTGCCAGGAGTTAGTGAACAGAAGTGGCCTTGAATTGCCAGGAGTTAGTGAACAGAAGTGGCCTTGAATTTTTTTTTTTTGAGACAGGGTCTCACTTTGTGGTTCAGACTGGCCCTGAGCTCAGCCTCCAACTCACATCACAGCAATCCTCCTGCCTCTGCCTCCCAAGTGCTGGGCTTACAGGTGTGAGCCACCACGCCCAGCACTGTGGTATGTGGTACTGACTGCTGGTGGGCGTGTGTCACCATGCCTGGCATTGTTGTATGTGATTACCTGGGATGAACAGGGGCCTTTGCACTTGCAAGGCAGGCGCTGGAACCACTGGGCTAAATCCCAGGCCCTGGCCTTGGTTTTTAATAATGAGTGTGATCCACATGAAGGCCGAATGCTGTGATGGCAAACTGAAGGAAAGTTTTAGAATATAATAACTCTGGGAGAATTTAGTCTCTCCCTGTCATATTGTCTAGCTAAACGACAGATGTGAGTGACAAGAACAATGAAACCAGAGCCTTTGTGATTTGTAATATTTCCTTTCTTTTTAGGCAGGGTCTTGCTTTGTAGTTCAGGCTGGCCCTGAGCTCAGCCTCAAACTCACATCACAGCATTCCTCCTGCCTCTGCCTCCTGAGTGCTGGGATTACAGGTGTGAGCCTCCATGCCCAGCACTGTGGTATGTGGTACTGATTGCTGCTGGGCGTGAGTCTCCGTGCCCAGTATTGTATGTGGTTACCAGTGGATCAAACCTGGGCCCTTGCGCTTGCAAGACAGGCGCCGGAACCACTGAGATAAATCCTCGGCTGGCCCTTGTGACATTTCTTTTATGATGAATGGAGTTTGTTTCCGTAAAACATTTAACAGAACAAAAGATATTTATTTGAACTTTGTTGATTTTGCACATTTCTTATGGAATGGATTGTTAGTGGCTCTTGCTTTACATCAAATGTATGAGCAAAAAAGAATTTATCCTAATTTTCTATTTCACATGTAAATTCTCTTATTTTTCAAAAGTATTTCCTGTTCCCTTTCTGTGGGAAAATTTTGCCTCCCACCTAACTGATTTTGACTTTATAACTGTTTAACTTATTTGACCACAGCAAACATTGATACGAGGCTTCGCCCCCCCAAGGTCAAGCCTTCAGGACCGCGCATGTGCAGCCTGCGCCCTTCCTTCGTTCTGGCCCCAGCTCAGGAATCACCAGGAAGAGTTTATCCCTTCAACTCTATCCCAGGATGAAGACTGTGTAGACTCCAGGACCAAGGCCTTAGCCAGCTGTCACAGACACCCGCCGTGATGGGACATAGGAGTGTAGGCATATCTGAGCGTGTGTCAGTATAACATGCATGTGCATGCCTGTGGGTGTATGACTCTGTGTTTGTCTCATGATTCAACTCGGCATCAACTGTGTTCTGTTAGAAAGTAGCTATAGAGAAATCCACGTTCTTCTCCGTCATGAACCAGTGTGAGGTTTGCAGTCCCTGCCTCTGACTGCTGGAGCTTAGCTCCCTCTACCTGCTCCTCTGCCATTTTCATTGCTCTTAATCCTGCCCTGTTCGTTGGAATGTTTCTGACTTTATTTATCCTTTTTCTTATGGAAGGAAATTAGAAAGACAGCTGAAGGTCGTCCCACCAAGGTCATGACAGCAGTGATGGACAGGGAGTGCCGGCCCCAGTCCCAGGTCCCCAAGACAGCAGAGCTGGTGTCCCTGCCAGGCCGTGCGGCGTGAGAGTCACGAGCAAGTGATAACCACGGGGTTTTGTGAGTTTCTTTGGCCCGCCTGGCCGGGCACAGAGGTGCCAGCTAGTAACGAAGTCCCCAGACAAATGCGTCCGCTGTCTGGCTGTACTCAGTGGCACAGGCTCCTTGTAAAATGTCGTGGGGCGGCCCCTGCCTTCTCCCCATTCTCACAAAGTGCTCAGTGGGGCGCAGAGGAGCGCTCCGATCTGAGGCCTGCTGCCGAGCTTCCCAGTCATCCTTTTCTCGGAGAGCTCGGGGACTGTGGCTAGACAAATTAATCCTAGGAGAAGTTAAGCAGTTGTCATTTAGAGAAGCGCATCTATGCCCGCAAGGCCCTGACAACCACGCACATCAAAATCTCGCATTTAATTTATATCAAGCATGGAATTAATAAGAGCCCATGGTAATAAAGTGTCAGGGAAAGAAATGGAAAGAAGATATCATAAAATATTTATACAACATAAATAATCACCTTCAATAATATAACCCATATTTTTTTCTTGGTAGGATGCAGTAACAAAAACCATTTAAGTCACTGTAAGAAGATTACCATACTTTATACAATACATGTAAAGATTAAACACATTGCTTTTGTCATAAGCACAATATCTTGAAATAAATGATCTCAGAAAAAATAGAATGTGCTTCTGAATACTTGTCAATTTCTATCAGCAAATTCAACATCTATTCAATAAATCATTCTTTCCTGAACATGTCTGAAATTTTATAATGAATGCAGCTGGCAGAGAAATTGAAATGTAATTGAGTGACATCTTTTAATCACGTCTGCAGGTCAGAGCTGGGAAATGTAAACAAGGAGGGTGGCCGGGATTGCGTCTCCTATTGCTCCTCTCCAGTGGCTGCTGTATTGTTTTAGTCCCTGAACAAACCCATCCTGGTTTTATATGACAGTGAGCTGGTTTTCTCCTGAAGGATGAGTTATGAATGACACTATT
>PVIR01019029.1:0-32506 GCA_004026965.1 Petromus typicus | reverse complement strand
TATATATATATAATGCAATATTTACTATATATAATATATACAATATATAACTATATAAAATATATAATACAATATATATATTGCAATATAACTGGGAGGCTGAGGCAGGAGGATTGTCACAAGTTTAAGACCAGCCTGAACTACATAGCAAG
This sequence comes from Petromus typicus, assembly GCA_004026965.1. Taxonomy (NCBI): domain Eukaryota; kingdom Metazoa; phylum Chordata; class Mammalia; order Rodentia; family Petromuridae; genus Petromus; species Petromus typicus. The sequence goes on along the minus strand of PVIR01019029.1, from coordinate 32,354 downwards.
ATCCTGTCTCAAAACAAAATGAAACAAAACAAAAAAATAAAATTAGTATTACATGGGACCCCACTATCTACATATCTATATATACAACAAATAACCAAGATATAAAATTATATATAAATTACATATAAAAGTATTGCTATATAATTATTACAAATTATATATAAATTTTAATATAGACATGTGCTTAAAAAGGCAAAACCACTGACTCAACTTGTACCTTTTTGAGTGATACCAGTAATTTCTTTTTTGTTGTCAAGTTGATTCCTTTACTTGTTTCTTTCTTTGGGGGCTCTGGGGCTTCTATTTTCCAGCAGACCTGATTCAGAATTACATTTTGCAGGAAAATATTCTGTTTGGCTCTGTTGTGCAAAGCCTGTTTGATGAGAGAACATTGAAACCTGTCCTCTCCTTCTTGATTTGGAGTAGTTATCAAATGTAAATCAAGCTGAGAGGGAGAATCACTAAGGAAAATATAATTTTTTATATGCAAGAATAGAATAACCTTCAACTATGCTGATAAAATGTTTATAGCATTTTACTGAAGTCTTGCAAAGTTGTACAGCCACATTTTTAAAAAACTCACATATTCTCTGCAAAAAAGAGCAATAATAAGGAGAAAATTAATTTGTGATTAGCACAAAGTTGACATCAGGACAGGAACAACCGAGCACCAAGTCCAGGTTGCGACAGAGGCTCTGAGCTGTCACTGTTCTTAACTGTCTACTCCACACTGGCTCCTTCCTGACTAAAATTGTTTCCCAACCTTCTCATTTTTTCCTCTTGGGTTTTTTTTGTGTTAGTAAGAGTCATTATGAGGCTCAGTGTTTTAGAGTTTAAAAACAAAAGAGAGCACATATCATGAGCAGAAGTACGAATCCCTAGATTATCCCCAACGCATGGCTACAATCTCCACTAATAAACAATGAGTACAAAGTGTCCTCTGCCTCAGCTCATGTGCACTATGCACTGGATAAATAACACTTTCTGAGTCCTTTAATTTCCATAAAGAGAGGGAGCAGTGCCCATTTAGGAAATTGATAAGTGAAACATGCTGTTTAGTAAAATTATATTAAGCAATTTATAAAACAAAGTAAAATTTTATCTCACACTAGACTGACCTCATTTATCATCTCTTACTCTGCAACTGTAATTTTTCAGTAATATTAAATAGATTACTTTTCCAACCCTAGACTCTTTCTGCCATCATCTTTGTTCCTAGCAAAATGATGCCACAACTAAAATCACACAGAAAATGTGACTTCTTCAAAGCATAACATGCTTGGAAAAAAAATCTATGAAAATATTAAGTATTTGGTATTTTATAATTATATAAAATATTTTAAAGGAAAAGATTCAAAATTGGAAGTCTAGATTTAATATAAAAATTAAATTTTATAGCTACGTACAATTTCTTCCTTCTATAGTTAGATTATTCTCAATGTGATTTTACTCTAACGTGGAGTTAAAGGTTTCAAAAGAAAATCTGCTCACAGCTATTTATGAAATAACCAACAAAACGATTGTAATTTTTTTCTTAATATTATTGAAATTTTTCCTTTATCATTCTTTGATTAGAAACACTTATATGCTTTTGATCTGGTGTGGAGGTACATAATGGTAAGCAGAAGAAGTATCCTTTTGTCTTTGTGGAATGTACAGTCCAATGAAACTGCCAAAGGTTTTCATCACTTTTTTTTATCTGTATGTGTTAATCAGGTAGTATCATTTTCTAAATGTTAGGAGTATAAAAGTAAACTACATGTGAACTTGGAGGCTAGTGAATGAGACTAATATGTCTATTACCAAGTTTAGCCAGGAGCACTACAAGTTATGAAGGGAGGAATAAACCACTTTTCTTAGGACCTAACAAGGTACACAATAAGGGCCCAGGATTCAGCTCAGTTTGTGCCTTTCCTACCCCACAAGCACTAGGTCCTGAGTTTCATCCCTAATACCACAAAAAAGTACTTTATGAAAAGACTTCTTAGTGATTATTTTTTAAATTAGAAAAAAAAAAACAAGAGATGTGAGCTCCCAAGCCGAAAGTATAGCTCTTGCCTAGTACAAAAGAGCAGGCTACTCTGGACATCAGTAAGACTGTGACTGGTATCAGCAGCCTTGAAAGGGTGGATGAAGAGGTAGGTTAATGGCAGAACATAAGCATTTTAGATTTATACTAAAGAAGATACTGTTGGTATTAGATGAGAAGACGGACCTATGGACGTTTAAAGGTATTAAGGAAAATGGAGGTAAAATTATGGGAGAAGTGATGACAAAGTAGAGGATAAATTGGAAAGAGGAATTATTGAATGATAATAGCTAATACTAATTGAGTCTCCAGTATTGAATTTATTCTAAGTACTATTACAATCTCCTTATTGAGTGTCCCCAACAAACTATGATTTGGAGATTATCATAATTATACGTGAAGGTGCATATATTTTACATGGATCACATTATTTTATATGTACTTATCCAAGCCTTTCTTCCTCACTAAACTGTGACCTCCTCACGACTAAGATGTTATTTCACATATGTTTGAATATGAAAGACCAGTATAGCACCCAGGATACTGTCACGGTAAGAAGATATCCACTGAGTAGACTAGGATGAGAAATGCATGGCACCAGTGGTATTTTACATTAAAGATCATTAGCTAATTTCTGTATTTCAGTGACAGTTTTAAAACAAGATCTATAAACATTAAACACAAAATGAATCAAGTAAATTGGGCCTGACTCCGTAACCCTCCGTACATGGCTGCACATGTCAACTTTAGTTCTTCCATAATGATGGATATTGCTTATTTTTGTTTCTTAAGAACTTCACTTTTGCCAACAAGACTTGCACTAATCTTTTACAGGAGAAAATAGGACATGCTGATTACTACTTTGGTTATTTAGCTATTATTCTCAATTTCCTATATATCAATTTAAAAATGATCATTAGTGTCAGTATACAGTTGGCAGCCAAAACTCTTATTTAATATTTCACAAGTAAATGTCTTTAAGATAGAGCCTTTGAAATTCTGTTAATTAATAGAACCTCCCTTTGAGATAAGCAACTAAGTAGAAATAAACTTCTCTTAATTTGTATAGTTTAGAACTAAGGAATAGGATGGGTTTAAGCCTAGCAAATCAAGAACAAAGTAGAGTATGTTCATTGGGTTATTGTCTGTACTATTTAAAAAAGCACTTAAATATAAATGCACATGATTTGAGTTTGACAATTTTTTCCTCTTGTTTTTTTTTTTTTTTTCCTGCTTTATATTTAGGATGTTAGTACATGCGAGGACCAGAAGCTTGGTGTAAGTCTAATCAGACATGTGCACAGTCAGGCAGACGTGTATCTCCTGGCTGACCCCTGTTCTGAAGTTGATCCCATATGGGAAGCAGCTTTTGACACAGTAACAGAGCTCTTGGCCCTTTGGAAACAAGACACTCACAATATCATTTGTGCTTTTTAGAGAATAAAGGAGGAAAATTTGTTTATCACTGTGCCCCAAATTCTAATTATTTTATTATTTGTTTAAGTGCAGTAGTCAAATTTCTTTAAAAGAGAGATGCTGGTAATGGTTTTTTTTACAGAAACATTTCAATGAATATGTTATTTAAAAAATTATGTGCATACTATCTGGAAGTATGTATATGTGACTATTACCTCATCAACTCATATTCTGTGAGTCTGTGCCATAATGATATGTTTTCAATTTAGTTAACTTTTGAAGGAGACAGTTTGGTACATACTACATTTTAAAAAATACTACATATAGGGCCAGGGATTTAGCCTAGTGATTCTAGCCCCTATCTTGCAGGCACAAGAGCCCAGGTTAGATCCCCAATAGCCACATACAGGAATGTTAAGCATAGTAACTCAAGCTCACCAGCAATCAGTACCACATACCGTAGTGCTGGGTGTGGTGGCTCATGCCTGTAATTCCAGCACTTGAGAGGTAGAGGCAAGAGGATTGCTGTGAGTTTGAGGCTCACTGGGTCTACATTGTGAGCTCAGGCCCAGTTTGAATTGCAAAGCAAGACTTTGTTTCAAAAAAAAAATTACATATTTAAATTATATTTTAATATTTTGATTGTAGCTTAAAATTTGGCACTATTAAGAGCAATAATTAGTTATCTGTTTTGCTAAGGGGGCCAAGAGGTTTCACGTACATATGAAAGACAAAGACTAAAGTATGATTTCAACCAAGAACTTTTTTGTAATGAAATTATATGTATGAAGAAGATAAGCAAGAGTGACAGATATAAAACTGTTTCCAATTTTCTTATGAAATTGACATCACTATTGCAAGCAATATAGCTGAACTAAAGGGTTAAAAATAAATTTGGAAGCTATTTTCTGGTCTAGCACAATGTCATCATCCATTGTGAAATATACAGCTATCCCGTTAAAATGTGATCTACCAAAAAATTACACTATGAATAATAGTAAAGACAGAAAAAATGACTGCAGCATTTAATGGCAAAAACTTTATTTGTGCTGTTTTTCTAACCTACAGAGTTAAATGCTTTGTTTTGAAGACTTGGGTTTTAGTAACACGCAGTCTCACACTCCTGCAGCAGATGGAGCTAACTGTTGTAATGGTAAGTGACAGTATAGAGCAAACGGGAAGATACAAGGAGCAGCTGTGTGAAACCAAAAACCCCATCAATTGCTTTAGGTCTTTAATGAATGGGAAGGTATGGACACAGTAAGAGAACCTAACATATATTCTGCCTACCATTTTTGAAAGTTAAATGACTAATTTCTCACTTTTTCTTTTCCCTCATTTATCCTGCTTTTATTGGAGACTACATCCCTTCTTTCCTTGAGGAAAAGTACAGTGAGATACATCATTAAAAAATCAAGTTTATTTGTGTTTTCAAGAACAAATTTAATGCCTCAAAGTCCATTTGATCATCTACAAAATAAGAGATTAGGCAATTTGCAAATTCTATTCTAGGTCTAGATTGTAATAATGCATACTGGTCTCTATCTATAACAGCCTGAACCATAATGAAATACAGAACAAATAATATTTTTAAAAATTTGAGGTATTTATATTGAATGTTGGAGGAGAGAAATAAAAGAGAAAGAGTCTAAGGAAAGGCCAAAGGAAAGATAATTTTTTTAACTTTTCAGAATTAGCAATTATTTTATTTATAATCTTTAAACTATGGTTTTAGAATTTGAAATTCATATTCATAGATTTTTTAAAGTAAACGAATTGATTTGATACAAGCTTAAAGTTTAGAATACAAAAAGATCCAGTATTATTGTGGTACAACCTCCTGCTGGTGGGTTTCCCATGGCCAGGATGGACTGGAGGGGCGCAGACTCTCCATTCTTAGTGAACCAGTTGAGGGAAATGACATGGAAACTGAGGCACAGAAGCCCCATTTTCCTGTAACCAGGGTGAAACCAGAGGGTTGAAGAATCTCCATTTCCTTGTGAGCTAGCCTGGATATGACTTTCGCATGGTGGGAAGACTAAGGAGACACCACCTACTTGTCTTTGGACACTGAGTAAGTGCAGCAGCACTGCTAGAACATAGGCAGAGGCTCTTAGGGCATACCTTTGCTCAGTCCACCATATCAACCTCCCTCCCACACTCACACACACTCACCCACTAGAAGATGAAATCCTGTTAACTACAGCCATCAGTGAATTCCATGAGTCCATTCCACTTGCCAGATCCTGGACTCTTGCAGACTTCAAGCCTATAGGAGTTCTTTGAGCTCACCTCAGGCATTATATTCAGAACCCAGAGAGAGGATGACAGCTGTCTCCCTGTGACTAATCTACTTTGATCTGCATGCTGCTGCCCATACCGTCTACAGGAGACAACAGATCCACATTGTGAAGGGCCCTTTTGGTCACGTTTTGAGGTTTTTCATTACTCTATTGTTATTTATTTTCTCTCTTTTTTCTGACCTTTGTTTCTTCATTTCTGTACTCTGCTGTTACTGAATCTGTTCATGTCATGTTTTTTCTCCTCTCCACTGCTTTCATTCTTACAGAAGAGGGAAAATAGCTTCCTGTTTCTGCTATTGCTAGGTACCATTATTCTCTTCTTGTTCTTTCATCCTCGCCTGTTCTTCCATCAGAATCAGCTCCTAGAAGCTAAAGGGTTTCAGTCTTCCCCAATTTCTCTTCTTTCTTTATTATTATAGGAGTATGAACAAAGTTCCTAGTGATCCTGTGTTTTTTTAAATTGATTGTCTTATATTATCCTTTTTGTCTCTGTTATCCTCTTGTATCTATAAGGTTCTCAATGTCTACGTGATTTCTATAGGTCCTCTAACTATATCTAATCTCTCCCTCTCCTTCTATCTCTCTACATCCCCAACTCACTAGTGACCTTTTATTTCCAAAGGGTAGTGTTTCTATTCTGAAGGACCTGTATGATGTAAACACAATTCTCATTAGTGCTAAATTTAGGCATATGGTCACCGATGTAGCACATAATGTTAAAATTATCAAGATAATAATTGCCAAAGCTTATTATTTCCTATGCTCTGTTTGATGCTGTTCATGATACTGATCGTATTATGTCAACAAAAATAATGTGTCTGTTCTGTTCAAATACTTCCATGATGTGCCAGAACTGAGATTATTTAAAGTTCCTTACAGATCTAAAGAGGACAACCCTGGAAGTGGCCAGTATTTTTTTTTTAATTACACAGAAAATAGTTCTTGCCTGCTCTGCAAGTTGGACATAATATCATTTCTCTTTATATAAATAGAAGTTTTCTCATGTATGCTATATTTTTGTCATCCTTTTCCTATCCGTTTTTAGAGAATTACTGTGAAGTGACTCAAAAAATGGTCATGTATTCCATAATTTCATGAGATATAATGTTATATATCAGTATTTTCTACATAAATTATATCCACTAACTCATTTTACATTTTACTTGTGTATAAAGGTCATAAAAGCATGAAACAACTTTTAAAAACTCAATGTGGTTTATTACTTTAATGTTAAGACATTTTAAAAACAGTCATTTATTGTTATTTCTGTTATTTGCCTATATAACATACTATCATTGTTTTACCTTCTTTTGCTATTACTAATATTGTACTTGTAAGTAAATTTAAAATGTATGAAAAATCAACAAGTCATAGGTCTTTGTTTCTCTCTTCAATACTTTGGTAGACTTATGCTAAGCAAATAATTAGTGTTTGGAGGTTTTAAGTCAAATATTTCAGCTGGCTCTTTGTCTTTGAAGTCCACAGCATGGTTTTGCATGCCTGGAGTTTACCTCTCTCTCTCTCTGAATTATTTTAAAGCCCATATAAAATATAGTTTGCATTACTTGGGAAAACATCTCTAAAAGCAAGTTCCATGTTTATCATAGCAGAAATATAAGTAGTTCATCAATTAAAATTTTGGGGATTCACTATTGCTGAAATCTCCCACTAATGCTTTCCCTCCATTTACCTAACTTTTTATGTGTAAGTGTCTTAAAAAAAAAAAAGAAAAGATATTTCCTTAATGTATTTTGGGGGTAATCTTTCCAAGTGGGATTAATACCTTATCTAAAACCTGTATATACACATTTTTAAATATATTTATTTATTTGATTTTTATACATCTTTGTAGTACATAATGCTTACATTCCCTGTGGGGAGTTGATATGTATGTATTATACAACTTAATTTCATTTTTCATGCTTTTCCCTTCCTGCTTTCCCCCTTCACCTATTTATTAATCCACTTCCTTTTTTTGGTACAAGTCTTCATATGTAATGTTTACATTACTTTTTGTTATGAACTCATGAATTCCACGTAGAAATAAGACATAATAAACACAGTATTTCTCATAAGTCTAAAATTTAGAATAGTCTGATATAGGAGGCCTGGCTTTAGTCATTAGAGTCACCTGTTTTTTCTTTTCTATAATAGAGTCTTGATCACTTTATCCATGTTCAATCCATTTTATACATGTACAATGAAATGATGATTTTAAAATGTTAATTTTACATTTGAAAAAATAGAAATTGAATTAATTTTCTGAGTGATTTCAAAAGACAAAACAAGGCTCATTTTAAAAGCTATTGTAGCATCATAAAACAATTTTCTCTTCTAAAGGACTCAGAACTTAAAATTAACAATTAAATCACCAGAAATAAATTCAATATATTTGTAAAACAAAACAAAAAAAATTCAGTTGGACAAACAATAACTTTCTACAGAGTATTCAATAAGTTATTATCTTTGTTTGTAGTGCTTAACTAGGTAGTTTTAATTCCCTTTTAATAGTTTGATTTCATAGCATTTTATGTCCAGGTACATTAAGAATTAATTTTTTGGCTTGGCACCAATGCTAAACTTGCTTATTCAAACAGAAGTTGTGCCAGGGGCTTGAAGGATGATGACAGTAATTAACCCAAATAGTATAATGAGAGATTTTCCAAAGAAAATGTCTATAAAACAGTGTCTTTAACTGATGCTAAAATTGATCCTAAAAAGATATACTAAAAGCTCCCAAAGAGTGAATCGTAATGATGCTGCCAAAGGGAGGAAAGAAAAAACTATAAGATTATTTAAATAAAATATTTTTTGCTCTGATAAATACAGTAGGAAACATGGACGAATGGGAATTTTTCATGATCATTCTTCTAAGGTCTTTTTACAATGGTATTTCTAGAGGTCAGTTTGAAAGGTGTATGTATCAAATAATTTAAAATTTAGCATACTTGAACCAATGTGTAGTGGAATATTATAAGGGGGAAAAAGAGAGCTGTAAAAAAAATCACTGCAATATTAATTAAAGCAGGAAAACCTTCCACCAATTAAAGAATATACAATAAAATAACCAAACAGTATGTTATATTATTAAATATAACATAGAATATTTGATGTTCATTGTATATTGAGTTATAAAGACCATGTAGAAAGTTCTGAAAACAGTAAAGACCAGTTACAGAACACTTACATTGTTTTGTCACCCACATGAGAAAGAAACAAAACAAAAGAACTTGAAAAACATCCACAAGTATGTTCACACAGATAGTACCTGAAAAGAACTATGAAATTCCTTTTTACTTGCTTTCCCTCATCCTTCTCTATCTTCCTTCCTTTCCCTCTCATTTCTTCACTTCTTCTTCCTTGTCCTCTTTTTTCTTCTTTTCATTTTTCTTCATCTTTTCTCCTTATTTTTCTTGACACTCCTTCATATTTTCTAAATATTCATCAGTAATATATTCCAGAGGTACACAGAACATATACTTGACAAATAAAATACTTGAATATTGATTGGCAATGAATCTTCATTGAGACACAGGATATGTTGCAACTCTTTGCAGAGTCAGAGAAAACTTTAGATTAAATAAGAAAATAACCAGTTCAGTTTAGAAAGTGTATGAGACGATCAAAGAGATTGTTAGTAAGAATTTATAAAGTACATTGTAAGTAAGAATTTGACATACGCATAGGGAGTTCAGCCAAGAAATATGAACTAAAAATACTAACTTGAGAGTCATCATCAGAGATAGTGTTTGAAAATGTTAGAATCAATGAGATTATTTACAAAATATAAAGTATGCAAAGGAAATAGAGACTGTAAGTCCAGGAACATAAATGTTTAAGAAAAGACAGAATAAAGGATTCTGAAGAGAAATTAATGGGGAGGCACAGAGAAGGAAGAAAATATGAAAGTGTAAAGTGATATGTTTCTTAATAAGGGAATGGTCAACAATGTTCAAAGTTATGGATAATTTAAGTGAAACTCTCAAAGTAGATTTTAAAATCAGTAGATTTTACATGTTCAGCAGTATTTAATAGATACAGTAGTATTTTTGTCAAAGATTTTAATGAAAAGTTTTTAAATATAAATAAATTCAAGAGAAAAATTAAAAGTAGATATTAAGAAGCAGTGAAACACTATTTTCAAAAGCAGAATTGACCAAGGGAAAGAGACCTGGGAACAGAGGAGAGTAAAGGGATGAAAAAAGAATTAAGATGCTGTACACATGTACCAACTCCCCATGTCTTTAGTTGCTATGTACTGCAAATGTGTAAAACCAAGATTTAATCAGGTGTCAGAAAGTTTTAGGAGAAAAGGAGGTTTGGGTAGAAAATATGGATAATAAAAAAAGGCAAAAGGGATGATGATAATCAAAGAGTTAGGAATGGGGATGTTGCTATAGCAGTGGTATTGGTTTTAAAATAAAAAAAAAAAAGTTCTCCCTGTGTTTTCTGACAGGAAGAGAAGCGAAGAAAGGAAATATCAAAAAGAAGAAAATATTCTTAAGTGTTTTAGAACTTCCAGACAACTATTTCTGTAGTCATTTGTTTAAAAGATAAGTTTTTGAGAAGAGAAATATCACAATCTGTATTTTAAAGAAGATTCACTAACAGGAAGGCAGAGAAAACAATATAATTAGTATATGTGTTTTGAGAAGGTGAATCAGAATGGAATTCACATCCTCCTTAAATCTGAGGAGGGAACTATCTGTTTTTGTTACAAGAGAGAATTTGGGAAAACTCAGTATAAATATGAATAAATACAAAAGTTGTTTTCTGCCTTCTTTGTCTGTTTATGCTTTCTCCATAAAGAAGATAGGAGACCTCCTTCTGAGACTCATATAAAGGTTTCTAGACACTATTAAAAGCCACAGTGAAGGATATGAGCTTATGACTGATTTTCAGGGCTGTGCGAATATGTGAAGCTGAAATAAAGATGTAAATGAGTTCTAGAATTGTATGTTATATATTATGAAATAGAAAATACTCAAAGTGAAATAGGGTGAAGGGAGAAAAATAATGAGATTATAACAAAAAGAAAGGAAACAAATTTTATGTATATGGGGGGGTGGTAGGGTGGGTAGAGCTATGGGAAAAAATGAGAATTAAGTTGTGTTTTATACTGGTACAAATCCCCATTATGGAGTGCAATCATGATGTGTATATGTAATGTACCAATAAAGATTTCAATTTAAAAAAAGACCAGGTGTGAAAACGACTTGGCAAGAAAGTTAAATGGAAAGAAAGCAAGATCTTTGAGTTCAAAATATTCCTGTTGGATAAAATGACAGTAATGGAGGAGAGACTGGCTAATGGAGAGCATAGATTTTCTTGTGACCAGGGAATTTTCCCAGTATGTGGACAATGAACTCTAAAACAAGAAAAATTCCAAGGAAAGCACGATCAATGACTATTAAAGAGGGAAAAGATGTTGGGAACCTGACAACTTCCTTGGATTTAAGATCTGCTTACTGGAATTTTAAGGATGTCTGCCCTGCTCTGTGGGATCAACTACTGGGATTATTGTGGACATTTGCCCCACCTTGTGGGATTTTAAACTACAAGGATTACTGCACTAGAATTTTTGGTGTTAAGACTTACTGGGATTTAAGGATTTCTGCTTTGCCTGATGTAATGTTCAACTACAGGGATTACTGTGGGACTTCCCTGTTTTATTTATGCTAAGCTTATGAGATGAAGGCTTGGTACCAAATGAAGGTGCAGTGAGTTCATGCTATGTATGGGCTCTGCTCCTGCTTCTGCTGCTGCAGTATTTGGCCTTTGGCTGGCATTGCTCAGATTAGCAAGAGTTGAGCCTCAGCTTAGCCTTTTTTTCAAGGGTCTGACTTTGGAGTTTGTTGTTTGTTGGTTGTTGATCCATTTGCTGTGGGATTCACGGGGCACTAGAGTTTGCCACAAGGATTCTTGCTGTGTCCTCCTCCCCTGACTCCCACACAAAGGTGATAAAAAGTTGGACATGGCAACTAGGACTCTCATTGTAATGGGAGAAAATAATTGAAGAAGTTATGGCCTTATTTATGTATTTAGAATTGGGCTTTCAGAATTTTAATTCTATCTAATAAAAGTATGGTCATAGGATGTGAAAATAAATTGCCAAAATAGAATGCAAATGAAAGTCTGGATCTATGAAGGCCATACAAATTGGGAAGAAATTTAGTTTGATACAGTTATGTAAATAAATTATACCCAGAATAGTGTGGGGAAATAGACTTGATGATTCTTCTGATAGGTTAGAGAATAGAGGAGATACGGTGGAGACAATGTAGCTAGGCAGAATTCCCTCAACTTATTCAGGCATTTGACTCAAGCTTGAAAGATAATTATTATGAAGCTGTGAAAAATTAGGCAATGTGCTGTGGCTATAATCATGTGAATTACAAAAGAATCAATCACTTACCACTGATAAGATAAAAGGAGCAATGCCATCCTCAAAGCAGGAGAAATTTCTGTCAAGGTAAAGTGGTAGAAGAACATACAACAAAACAATTAAGTGTGTAACTTTTAAAAGCTTACTGTATCTAAAACCTAAACATTAAATATTATTTTCCTTTAACAGATTTCCATTGGACTAAGAAAGACGATCTCAATGGAAAAAAAGTTCCTCTTGGTGAGTAAAGACCAGAAAAACTAAGGTTGTTATTAACTACGTAAATATAAAAGATTAATTTTTGCATTACTCATAAATGCGATAGGTTTTTCATTTTACTTGAGGATAGCTGTATATAATCTGAAGAAATTAAATGTACTTGTTGGATATTATAGTGATATTGATAAGGACTTCCAAATGATATAGAGGAAATAATATATATGGTGAGTTATATGGAATGTAATTATTTAGAAAGATGCTACTATTATCAATTTACTGGTAACATATAGGGGAGGATGCTAAAAGTTTTGTGTTAAGTCATAGAGACTTCAAAAGTCTTTACTACATTGTATGAGCATTTTAAATGATATGAAGATCAATAGGTGAATCTTATAAAGAATTTAAGTCCTAGAAAGTATATATCAGATAAGAGATCAAACTACATGATAAGCAATAATTACTATACAGGTGGGAAAAGAAAGCACTATATTAATGCAGTGTAGGAAAGTCACACTTGGCTCAGAGATTAATATCAATTCTAAGGAATACTTGGCATTTGAAGTGAGGCTAAAGGTTGTGTAGAAGTTTGTGAGATTGAGATGACAAGAGAGAAAGTGATGGGAAGACAGAAGGGTACCAGTGTGTGGAGATAGAATGATTGAGTAGAGGAGGTGTGGAGAAATAAGGGGAGCTGGCATGGTGAAAGTTCTAGTTTGAGTAGTTTCAAGTCACTGCTAGGGCAGGAGTGGAGCTAAAGGAAGAAAGTCATGTTAATATATTTTGGTGAAAATATTTGGAAAAACAGGTAGAAAATTTTGAGTTTTAAAGGGGAAAATGACATAGCTTTTGTTATGTCAAAGAAAAGTTGTCAGTATTAAAGAGAGATGGATTTCCACTCGGAGAATTTAAAGTCAAAGATTAAGGAAAAGTTGAGGTGAGAGAGGAGAATGGGTGAACCAAGGAATGTATTATGAGACTTACAGTGAGATTGGATAAAAGGGGCAAATAGCAAAGATAATGCAGTAGAACATAAATTAGAATTGGGAGTGAGTAAGAAGTTAGCATTCATCAGTTATGATTTTGAGAATTAGACTGGGTAGTTGGGAAAATAATTAACTAAAAGAACAAAAATATGAAAATTAAGGGGAAGCCTTAACTGAATCAATCCATGGTGAATTCAATTTTGGACACCTTTTTTGGGGGATAGTCCTGGGGGTTGAATTCAGAGTCTTCTCCTTAAACTCCATTCTTGTTCCTTTATACTTAAAATAATTTACTTGAGACAGGTTCTCACTAAGTCTCTAAGGCTTGGTTTAAACTTGAGGTCCTCCTGCCTCAGCTTCCCGGAGTACTGGGGTTATAAGAATGCACAGCTTTGAGCATAAATAATGGGAAATATTAATGAATTTTTTGCACTATTTTTCCCTCTGAAGGCAGATTAAAGAGCATTCTGGAGTTTTTAAAAACAGTTTTATCTGTAAAATGAAGGGTTTATAGTAGACAATTCTGTATTTCCTCCTATAGTTCTGTTGTTTTTCTTAAATTTGGAATTGTTCTCTAAAGACAATAGACGTGACTATAATGAATACATATTGAAACACACAGGATGAACAGGAGATGCTTAAGGAATATATACATGGAGCCAAGTAAGAGACTGGATTCACAAAACCTGAGCTGAGGCAATTTCTTAGTAAGATAGAGATAAAACAGCCATAGTAATTTAAATGCTTGATATGTTCCTGGAAATCTAAAGTGCTTTTAGTTATAAAGATTTAGCCAAATGGAATTACTTCAGTTGAAATTTTAGATCCACAAAATTGTCACCTTCATGAGTTTTAAAAACTACATTAATTCATTTTGTATATATTTCATTAAGTTTTGAGATATTTATATAATAACCTGACCTATTTACTTCTATTTAATCCAATATTATCAAATTCTCTTAGACAAGGAAACTTTAACTTTTTTTGATTCCAATTAAAGTGTTGAAAAGCTTTCATTCCACAGAATATAGCAAGGAGTCTTGGTGCCTTATCCACTGCCCTCACATTGAGCCAGGAAATCATGACGAAGTTGAAACAAATCTTAAAGTTAAGAAGCCAAAGTTTCAAGAAAGTTTTCAATGCTTTGAAAATGCTACCCCAAAAAAATGAAAAGATAAAATTAAGAACAGATCTTATAATTATGACAGCATTTTTAAGAAAAAAGTGATGAAAAATACTGTAGGAAATAAAACAGTTATTCGAGAATTAAGGCCACATGCATGTATATGTTGTCTATGTCTATGTATATATACTTTTCACATATATATTGTCCTTAAAAGATCTTATGTGATTTGAAAGATAGTAAAAAATGTAGTGTAACTTCAAATAAATTTAGATAAATACACTTGTTGAATTTTTAAGAAAGGAAGCCAATTTAAGAGAGAGTGAAAGCAATTCAAATGAAAAAATAATAGGCTCCTCTATGAGTACATGGTGATATTCAATAATATGAAGGGAAAATAGAGATTTATGTTTAGTAAAGTGTGATAGAAGTTTTCTTCCTCCCTTGTAGAGTATCTTTTCTGTTTACTTGATCTCAAATAGGTCAACAGGAAAAAGCATGTGAATTTACTTAATAGAAATTTTAGTGGAACAGGAGTCTCCATAAAAATAATGAAGATTCAAAGAAATACTTTCAGCAAGTCATTTAAAGACTGAAATGGACAAAAAAATAAGTTTCAACAAAAGAACCAAGTAATGTAGAAGAGCTTAGCATTTAGAAGATAAGAACAGTTTTAATGGGTCTGTACAGAGTTCTCTTGCTCATGACTTTTCATCCTTGACACTAGAAAGAATCTTTCTTAGAGTTTACAGAAGACATCTTTCACATGAGAATTCATCTACTGCTTTTAAGAAAAAGAAGAGTCAGTATGATGTCTTCCACTTGTGTTTTTCAAGTTCCTTTAACTGAAAATAATTAATATGCCAAGGAGTCAAATTTTTAACTTCTTCACATCCTGCTGGGGAGAGACACTGAAGATCAAATTTAAGAATACAAAGATTAGTTAGGACTTTGTTTCTGTTTTCTCCTCTTTCATTTTATTTTCATTTTGTGATCATCGTACTGCTAATTAATGTCTCCAAATGAAGATAAGCAAATAGACTTGTGTCTGTTCTGCTATTTTGTTAACAATATTCATTGGAGAACATAACTAACCAGAAGTATTAGAATTATATGTAGTATGAAAGAACTGAGCAATAGAAGGTATGTGCTTTTAAACAAGTGAGTTATTTGCTAGTTTAAAGTTTGTAACTCAATGAGGAAAAAGCAGGCACACAGATCTATAGTTCTTAGCAGAAAAAATAAACATCCATATACACATGAATCGCTGTATCTACCAGGCATATTCTGGGGGATTAAACTTATGTTAACCTAAAAATTTCTCATCTTCAAAGTATATCCAAGGGACAACTCTTTTTCCAAGTGTCCCCTTCTATCCCTCTAAGGAAGGAGCTATCTTTATCAATACTTTTTTCCTACTCTAATAATAATAATAATAATAATAATAATAATAAGAAGAAGAAGAAGAAGAAGAAGAAGAAGAAGAAGAAGTAGCATGCTCCCTGGGCTGTGGGGAGAAAGGAACGTTTCTTCATCATAGGTAGGAATGAAAAAATGGTAAATCTACCATTGATATCAGTGTGGAGATTCCTCAAAAAAGTAGGATTAGAGATCCCATTTGACACTGCTATTTCCCTGCTAGGTTTATACATGAAAGACTTAAAAGATTCATTTCACAGTGATATATGTGCCCGCATGTATATAACAGCTCATGTTGTGATAGCTAAATCTTGGATACAACCCAAATGCTTATCAGCTGGAGATTGGATAAAGAAGACATAGTGTTTTTATAAAATTGAGTATTATTCTGCCATAAAGAATAATAAGATTGAGCCTTTTATACTCAAGTGGATGTGCTTTGAGGGTGTACTCATAAGTGAAATAGGTCACAGATGTGCAAATACATCTTTTCTCTCCTATGAGCAACTGAAGATGTAAATGAGTTCTGGAATATATGATAGACACTGTAAAATAGCAAATATTCAATGGAAAGGGGATGGGGTAACTAATGAGGAAAAAGAAAAAATTTCATAGGGAAAAAGGAAACAATGCTTATGTAGACAGAGGAAAGGGGAGTCGTACGGTGGACAGGCAAATAGGAACAAATGGGAATTGAGTTGTGTCATATACTGGTATAAATTCCCAATGCTGAGTGTGATCATGATGTGTATAGAAAATGCAGCAATAAAAATGAGAATTAAGTTGTGTTTTATACTGGTCCAAATCCCCATTATGGAGTGCAATCATGATGTGTATATGTAATGTACCAATAAAGATTTCAATAAATAAATTTTTTTAAAATGTATAGTCAGTGTCCTCTGAAGAACATTTCAAATTGAGTAGAAGCCATTTCCTAAAAGACATGGAGTACACAAGTTTAGTGTTCCCAATATAACTTATACAAAATTTTATTTTCATGAAGCTATATAAATAGGTATAGAAAGTGTTATGCCTTTAATCAGTCTACTATCAGGATTATTTTCCTAATTAGATTTTTTAAATGAGTTGTAGTCAATAGGATAAAATTATTTTCAGTTTTTTTCTTTGTCATTTTTACATTTCAAATTTAAAGTTTTGTCAAGGCTTATTATTAAATGAAATAGTAAATTCCATATCTGTAAGTCAAGGGAGCTTATAAAATAAAAATTTTAATTCCTTATTGCATTTCAGAACATAGCTGCATCTTATAGAACTTGGTCCAATCATTGACAGGGTATCTTTATTAAAATTTTTTTTTAACTTAAAGCACAAACAGCCCTTTCACATACTACTACTAGAAATCTGCTATGAATAATATAGAGTGCTAACATTCAAACAAAACTGAAGTACTGAAGCAGAAAATTTTAGATTTATATTTCATAATAACAGTAAAGGTCTTGCCTTATTTTTTAAAAGACAAATTGCCCGGAACAGTCCTTTTTTGTGTCTCAGCCATTTGCTTTAGTATTTCAGAGACACTCTGTATACTCTAATCTACTGGGTTTTTATGCCTCACTGTTAAGAACTTTCTTTTCCAATCCAAGGTGTAAAATATAGTAACTTTATTTTCAAGCTGTAATGTTTAAAGAGTAAACTGCTGCTACCAGTTTAAAATGACTGAGTGGGTCATTTACTTTTCTTACTACACAAAATTCCACTGCAATGACAGTGAATAAATATAAAAGGAAAGCCTGCAGAGGATTTCTGAGTGGTAAATATCTACAGAGTGATTATATGGATAGAAAATCAAGGGTGAAAGAACCTGTAGCCAAAAAGTAAATACAGAAATGTTTACAGAAAAGGGACATGCTTAGTCAAGCCAGGAGAAAATGCTAAGCTCATGGTTACAGTTACATGGAGTAAAACTGAGTTGAAAGTAGTTTATTACAATATCATTTTCTCCTACTGTCAGCATCTTCCACCATGTTACCCACCACCACAAAAGGTATACAAGCACTGACATAACAAAAGTACAGTGAAAACCAGCAAGGCATTGCTATAAATCAGAAAATAAAGTTTCTAGTTTGTGTGACAGAGAAGAAAGCTTTTGGAAGCCTCAGTTTCTCGTGTCACATTCCCCCACTTAAGTGGAACTTCCATTTAAGGGATACTCCTGCCTCTGCCTCCTGAGTGCTGTAATTACAGGTATGAGCCACCAGACTTGACACTGTGATATGTGCTAGGATCAAACTCAGGACCTTGCATTTGCCAGCCAGACATTGGAACCACTGAGTTAAATCCCTGGCCCTATTTTAACTTTTTTGATTAAATGATGTATTTCTTTTTCTTTTCATTATAACCCATGAAAAGTTAAAAAAAATTGATCCATGGTACCGCACAAAAAAGGTGAAAAATAAAATAACTAAATACCGAATATTTTAGGATATGCTTATAATTGATAACACATTTCCATTACTATTTATTGAAATGATAGAATTTTATATTGGTGCCATTGGAACAGTTTTGGCCATTGTGGGTGCTTTACTACTTTTTATGCTCAAGGTTATTCCTTTGGCTTTCTTGTATCTCAATATGCAAGTAGGTATTTGGATTTTTATTTGTATTAGCAACTTGGAAGTGCACAATTGAATACAGTTTTAGATGTATTTCGACCTCCTGCTAGTCCAAATTGTCCATAGAATAGTCTGAGATAGGATAAGATATAATGGAGATTTACTGGGACACATATATGTAAAAGATAAAAGAGAGGGAAAAGGAAAACTCTAGGTTGGGAGAACTCTCAGAATAGTGAATATCTGATCCTTGTGAAGGAGAAGGGAGATATGAATGGAAAATTCTGGAACTGCAGAGTATTTCTGTAGCCTGCAGCTCTGGTCAAATCAAAGGGAAGAAAACCATGATACAGTTCACAGATGTGTAAGACCCTTTGGAGAGTCTCATGGTTGTCTTCAGTGGGCCTGCTTTAGCACTCCCTGCCTTGGTCAGTTGTTGAGCAAGACTCAACCATGAACAAATCAGCCTTCTCGTGCGTGTTCAGGGATTAGAGAGGCAGCAGCTGGTGCTATCAGTCACTTCTTCTCCCTGCACCAAAACAGCTGGGTTCTGCATTTTGTGTTCACCACAAAACATATGTGTTATTTATATTTTATCAGAAAATTAACTTGCATGCATAATCAAGTTAAAAACAGAAATTTTATGTGTAATATTCAGAAAATTCAGGAGCTATCAGGAAATATTTCTCAGGAGATCTAATACATCCCTCCAGATTCCTACTGTGATATCTTATACTAAGATGGGGCCAACCAACTTGAACTCCAAAACTACATCACCATGAGACTGCAGTAGAAAATAAAATTTCCTAATACATACTGCAAATTAAATAAAAACATATTCTTGGTCTTTTACATCAAGGGATGTATTTATCCCTTGTAGTTCAACACTTTCCGAAATCAAGTCTTTAATTCATGTTGGAATTTAGTCTGCTTAACACAAGATTTTAACAATTTTCTCATTTCAATACCTATGCTGTCATAATTCATCTTTCATGTTTTCTTGATTTTCTGTCTTCCTTGATTTTACTTACCCTTCAAAACCTAGCCTAGATTCCATTTTTTGCATGAATCAGTCTTTATCAAAGTAGTGCAGAAATCTGACTCACTTATGTAACATGGATTTGTTATGTTGTCAGTATATTTTTAGGATACTATTTTTAGGATACTTCAAATTATTCTTTTTATTGCAATGGTATAGTTTCTTGGGGCAGAGACTATGTCTAAAAATGAATCTACAAATCAGAAGAATAATACTGAAGACAGATTTTTATCTACTTAATTAAAAAGCATGTTGCAAATAAAATTTCATGTGATGATCCCATCGCTGGTAAATTATACTAAGATGGCCAGCAGTGAAAAAGATTCTAGAAACTGTGCCATCTTAAGAAGAATAATATAGGTTAAGCTCTGAATTTGGATATAGGAACTTCAAGTTCAGTCACTTTCCTGACTTCTGTGCCAAGCATATCACTTTCCTTTCTGTCTGCATTCATTTCCCCTGTGAAATAAGGTGTTTAACTGAGATATTCATTCTTCAAAGTGTAGCATGGCTCACATGCTATACTAACTAAATCAGAACGTCTCTTGTGTGGAAGCCAAATATGATTTAAACTTTCCAGGTGATTTCTACAGATGTGCTGGAAACATTAACCTAGATAAGAGTCTTAAACTACATTTCAGGAGAGTTTCATGGAAGAACTCCATGACTACCACAGTTCACTGAAACTTCTTGTATCTGTGCATGCATTTTAGACTTTGTGGAAAGGGGAAGAAAATCTGGGATACGGGAATTGCAAGGTGGGCAGGGATCAGGAAGTAAAATGGTGGAGACACAAAAGGTATGTGTACCAATAACCCACAACGAGTACATTTATTACGTATCACAAACATATACTAATAAAAAAGGAAGAAAAATTTAACTAGGGAAAGGTGTCTTACTCTTAATCAGATACCTAAAGGTCTTAGTCCCACAGAACATCATACCTTCACTAGATGATTTATTATACCCCTTGCAACCTCAGAACACAATACTTTTTAGTTTCCAAAGCAAAGTTTGCAAACGATAAATTTAAAGTCTATAGGTAGTTTAGTTTTTTGATTAGCTTGCTTGAAATTTTTACCAAATCAAAATATTTTAAAATCAAGAATTTTACATAAAATTCTAGATCTTCAGTTTTCCCTGAAATTTTTGTAACATCTGTTAATCTATAATTTTCATTTCTAAGTAGTACCAATTTTCTGTGTCTTATCTCCTGAGTTCCTACCAATCTCAGTTGTCCTCAGAATTCAAGCTAAATGAGCACAACCATATGCTACTTGTGGCTGCATTAGTGCATTTTTTTGTTTGTTTTGTTTTTGGTGGAAAAATAATTTTTCTATATTGTGTTTATGTTTTATTTTTAAATACTTTTGCATATTTTGTATTTTTTAATATTCTAATGTTTACTTTAGCATGTCCTTGAAGTCACTAGATAACCCGCACTGGCCTTGAACTCACAGAAATTCCTTTGCCTCAGCCTCCCAAGGACGTTCTGGAATTAAAGGTGTTCATCACCATGCCCAGCTTGAAATTATGTTTAAGTTAAAAAATGCTGCTTTCTTCACTCAATTGGTTCATTGGATAGTTTTAATAACTAGAGCTTTCTCCCAAATAGGTACTCAATATACATTTGAGATCACCGTCAAAGTTAATTTACACAGTTATGTTCTAAATTTGCTGTTCAGAATTTGAGCTTTTTATAGTTACCAAAGAACATATATTTTGAAGTCTCCTCTAACAATGTACAAAAAGCTGGATAGATTAAAATAACAGAAATGTATTCCCCGAAATTCTAGTGGCCAGAAATGGAGTAACAAGAAATAAGCAGTGTTATTTTCCTTCTGGACACTAAGCCTTCCTTCTGGCTTTTGTGGGTGACTGGCAATTCTTGGCATTTGCCTTGGCTTTAGAAATATCACTCTGTGTTCTGCCACATTTTCAACTCTCTACACAAGGGCTTTTCAGATGTTAAATTATCGAGGCTATTTCTACTACATTTTTCTGGCTACCTCTTTCTATTTTCCAATTAGAGAGAAGTAATAAGTGTCAAACTCTCAATAGATGCTGTGATAGGATCATTTTATTCTTCTGTTATTTCCCACTTAATGAGACTTTACCAAGAATGTCCACTTATAGACCATTTGAACATGAACACGGCTTTATACAGCAGAACAAAGAGGTGATCAGTGAGAACTTGGTCTGTTTTTGTAATAATGTAACTTTAAAAAAGTAAGTCACATCAGTATACTTAGGTCAGTATTAGCTTCTCAGATTATTTTTTACTGACATCTAAATGAAAGAGTGTCTTATATAATGACATTTTATCAAATTAAAATGTATGTGAATATTAAAATCCTAGATATTTTCTAATATTTAAAATGTATTTAAATTAAATTATATTCTTTTCTATCCACACTATTCAGTATGAAAATAAGATCCCAAATTTTTGATGGATGTAGAGAATGCTATTAGAATAACTCATGATCTGATTGTTTCTATGCTGCTTTTTATATTTATTTGTATGTGACATTTTATACTTTTCATTTGAATCAATGATTTCATAAAAAGGAGGAAAAAATTAAATAATTGGACACATTTTAATTTGGAAGGAATACATTTACCATTAGTTTAGAATGTATTTGATTTTTTAGTGTATCTAATTAGATAGATAATTGCTTTTCTAACTGGATTTTTAAAAAGCAAGCTACTTTAACTAGCGTTCTTTAGTTTCATTTTTAAAATTCTGATTAAGTTTTAAGGCAAATTCTTCAAAAGTATAATTCATTGTATGAAGAATCCTTTAAAGTATCATTATGATAACCTTATGTCTGAATTCTAAATAAGTTATGAGGGAGTGGGAAAACTAATGTGTACTTCTCCATTTCCCAGAGTTATTATAAGTGCACTAACACTCATTCTCTCAGGGATACATTCCATGGACTGCAGGTGACTGTCTCATAGACGAATTTCTTGGCAGCTTCACAGTGTCCTTTACTGGACCACTTGCTGTGCTGGCTGCCAGTTCCACAGATTCAGGGACAGTTGGTCTATGTCTAGCCTATACCTCCGGTGTAAATAATACTGATTTTGTGGTGAGCTGGGAAATAGCTTCTTCCATTAACTGGCATGCATGTGAGCAGTCTCCAGATTTTCCTCATCCTCTTTTTATAGTTCATCTTCTTTAGATAACACAGGAATGTCTTTGTCTCCAGAAGAGCTGTATGAAAATGAGGCTATGTAAAGATGCTGATATTGATGTAACCTTCTGACCAATTAACCTGTATTGCTTGGAATTATAATAATGGAATGGAATAATAATGTAATAAGACTCTGGTGCTTATTCTCTAATTCTTATGAGCCCCCAAAGTGTTAATTCTATGCTCCTTGTGGCTAAATACAGTGTATGTAACTGACGTACCTCACATCTATAACTACATCTCTCTTCCCAGTTTATTTAAGAGATTCCTGCTCTTGCTCTGTGGAGACTGATTGCTTTGGAAGGAATTCCATCTTAGTCTCAGTCAGGAATAAACACTTGACCTTCAAAACTCCTAAATGTGTCTTCCATTCTCCTGGACGGGTTTGATTTATTTTCTGCTGCTTCAGTGGTATATGCTATGTTTATAATCAAATTAATTAAACATTTTTCTCTTTTGCCTGTCTGAATTATAATCGTATTAACTAACTAATGACAGACAAAGCTGTATAACCCTAGAAGCTCATTTCTTCCTCTCTTTTGGTATAACAAGAGGCTGACTCAACATTTTCAAATTAGTTCACAAAAAGAATAGTCTAATTCCCAGGCTGAGCCCTGGAGGGACAACAACCTCCTGCTGTTACTGATGGTAGATACAGGACAGTTTCCTGTTTCCAAAACCTGTACATTTAGAAAGTTTATACACTAGGGTCTCTCTCCACCATGGCTGTTACATTCATTTTTCCTCATATAAGAAAGAGGTAATGCAGAGTTTCAAGGGAATACACATTCTGATTTTCTCTGCTTTTAAATTTCTTTAATAAACCCTCTTTTCTCTTGCCCTGCAAAACGCGAATGGTGTGGAAGTGTTCATGCTCCCTTTAGAAAAGAGAAAATGCCTCAAATTGCTTAGTGTATCTGTATATAATCTAGGAGATGTCTAGATGATTTGGGTACATACTTTAGTTTTTTTATCCAGAGCCTTGAAATAATTTTCATCCCTTCTCCAAATAAAAAAAAATCTAACATTTCCAGTTTTATTCTGAGTCATATCTATTCCTATCTTCTCTGACATCTCATTTGATTAGCCATCATTTCTAATTCCTACATCTCAGTATCATCTATCTACATCATCCTACATCTCCTTATCCATTACAACATATATATGTATATACATGTATGTATGTATGTATGTATGTATGTGTATATGTATGTATGTATATATATATATATATATATGTATATTAGAATATTTTCTACATCTTCTAACAGCTCCTTGAACTTTGGATCTTCCTCTGAATTCTCTCATAGGTTTGGGTTTTCCTTCTCGTACAATCTTCATGAATATTATTTTATCTTTAAACTCCCTTGGAACCAGCATTCATTATGTTCAAACTGTTTGTCATTTCTGTGTTATCACATGCAGAGACACACAGAGACACACACACTGAAATAACAATACATTTCTACATAAATTCATGCAAATGGGGACAAATGTTGTGACAAAAACTCTTCATGTGCTCACCTAAACTGTTTTTCCTCTCTAAAATTCTGTTTCTCTGCTCTCTTTTGTGAAATCCTTTGGAAAAGGTGCCAATTCTATGTCCTTTCCCATTGTTCTTTAATGGGCCCTTTGCAAACAGTTCTTTGGTCCCAGCACTCCACTCAAGCTGCCTTTACCTAGATCACACATTTCATACACACTGCTTACTTTACCTGACTTATCATCTGATATTGGTTATCCCTTCTTCTCCACGAACTGCCTCACTTCAGAGCTTAGGCACCATGCTTACCTGTATCTCCTACCTTCTACTCTCTCTCCATTGTTCCAGGCAGGCAGTTGGTCAGTTCTGCCTTTCCAGGATGCTCATGATTCGATACTGTTATGGCTTGTATTTAGATGTCTCCTCCAAACCTTTTCTGGGGATGGCTGAGTCTAAAGTGTGTGATGGATTCATGAAGCGGCTAACTCTGAGGGCTCTAGGATTAGGGGTCTGAGTGCTACCCACACCAAGCTGTATGAATAAGATAAAAGGGGTAGAAAGACTCATGCTCTTTCACTGTCTTCTGTTGCCAATGAAATGTTATGCGTGGCCATCTTACTGTCAAGCCAGCTAATTATGAACTGAAATATCTACGAACTGTAAAACAAATACATCTTTCTCCCTTTTACTTAAGTTGTCGGGATTTTTGTCTCAGGAAGGAGAGAAAAGTAACTAGCACAGAAACTCGAATGGCTTGATCCCACACCATATCCAGTCAAGCCTCTCCTAACTCCTCTATTTAAAGAGAACATGTCCTACCACTAACCTGGTCCATAATGTGTCTTCCAAGGCTTTATCATCATTCAGCATCGCATCTACGCTATGTAGTTCTTTCTCTCTCTCCTCGTTAGAATGTATTCTCCATTACATGAAGTTTGTTATTTTTGTTTTTATTTTTTAAACCTGGCCTCACTGGAAGGAATTCTAAGAACTCTGAACTTAGACAATTAATGAGTGATAAATTATTCTCATCTTAATAATTTATTTTTCTACTTCAGTTCCTATATGGGATTTTAAAAGGTTTTTCATAATACCTTGAAAAGAGATAGAAAAATTTCTATTTTATAAACAAATTATTTCTAAGACTTTCTTAAAGTCTTCTTTATTTCTAAGACTTTCTTAAAAATAAATGAGTTTTATGCTAATAGCATTTAATTTTTTTGGAAAATTACAGTATTTATAATATTTTTCATTATTTTTCCTCGTTTTTGTTTAACTACATGAGAGTTATATTTATAGAAGAGAATTGCAGTTTAAAAAATATTCCTGGTGGAGATTTAGTTCAGTGGTTCCGGTGCCAGCCTTGCAAGCCTAAGGTCCTGAGTTTGATCCCCAGTAACCACGTAGCACAACGCTGGGCATGGTGACTCACACATATAATCCCAGCACTCAGAAGGCAGAGGCAGGAGGATTGCTGTGAGTTTGAGCCTTACCTGGGCTACATAGTGAGCTCAGGGCCAGCTTGAACTACAAAGCAAGACCCTGTCTTAAAATAAATAAAATTAAAAATAAATAAATAAATAAATAACATTTCTGTTTTAAGGCAGTTGATTAGCATCTAGAAGTCCTGTGTTACAGTTTTCTAAAAAACAAATAGTAAAATTTATTTTAAGGCTCTGTGCTAAGATGCACTTGAGTTAACAACACAAGACAATACTTTCCAATTCATACAAAACAGAAGGCACATATCTCGGGTATTTTATTTATATGAAAGTAATAATAACACATTGTTGATGCACAGCAAAGCAAATAATTTTTCTCTTTACAAATAAAAGTATATTTTAGATGATTAATACACTATTATAAAGCATAGTTTTAGTGTAGATTTCTTAAAATTTAAATCTTTATTGGTACATTATGAATACACATCATCATCACATTCAACACTGAAAGTTTTTGGCAGAATATAACATGATTTGATTCTCATTTTTCCCCTCTCCTCCTGCCCTGAAACTCTCCACCCCTAAATACATAATCTTTGTTTCCTTTATTCTTTATTACTATCACTTTCCTCCTCACTATTAACCAATACACTCTGTTTCCTTTTAAATATTTTCTATTTCACAATATCAACTGTACATACAACTCATTTACAACTTCATTTTCTTATACCAGAAAAGATATGATATTTACACATCTGTGACCTATTTATTTCACTTATGAGGATGTCCTCAAGGTACATCCATTTGAGTATGAATGACTCAATCTTATCATTTTTAATAGCAGAGTAATACTCCATTATATGAAAGAACCACATCTTCTTTATCCAGTCTCCAGTTGATGAGAATTTGGTTGTTTTCAAAAGTTAGCAATCAAAAACTGAGCTGCTATAAACATGGGTGCACATACATCTCTGTGATATGAATCTTTTAATTATTTTGTGTATATACCTAGCAGAACAATGGCTGGGTCAAATGGGACCAATAATCCTAGCTTTTTGAGGAATCTTCACACTGATTTCCACTGAGGTTGTACGAGTCTACACTCCCACCAACAATGAAGAAGGCTTTCTTTTTATCTGCAGATTTGTCAACATTTGTTGCTGGATAATTCTGAAATAGCAGCCATTCTTTGTATAGTGAGATGAAATCTCAGTGTTGTTTTCATCAGCATCTCTCAAAAGGCCAGTGATGTTGAGCATTTCTTCATATACTTCTTAGCTGTTTTTACTTCTCCCTCTGAAAAATACTTGTTCATTTCAGCTGCCCATTTTTGAATTGGGTCTTTAAATTTGGGTGGGTTGAATTTTTAAAGCTCTTTATATATTGTGGATAATAACCCTTTGTCTGAGGGACAGCTGGTAAAGATTATTTCCCATGTTGTTGGTTGCCTTTTAGCTCTGTCAGTGGTTTCCTTTGCTGTGCAGAAGCTTTTTAATAAGTTGAGATTCCATTTGTTGATTTCTTCTGCCAATTCTCATGCTATAGAGATTTTGTTCAAATAGTATTTCCCTATGCCAATGTCTTCAGGAGTCTCTATCTCAAACTAATAAAAGCTATCTATGAGAAACCATCATCCAGAATCATACTAAATGGTCAAGAACTGAAACCTTTCACACTAAGATCAGGAGCAAGACAAGGATGCCCTCTCTCACCACTTCTGTTCAATATAGTTCTGGAAATATTAGCCACAGAAATTAGGTAAGAGAAAGAAAAACAAAAGGAATAAAGATAGGAAAAGAAGACATTGAATTGTGATTATTTGCTGATGACATGATACTCTATCCAGAGGATCCTAAAAGCTCAATTAAAAAACTGCTGGACCTAATTGGAAAATTTAGTCGTGCAGCTGGATACAAGGTCAGTGTTCAAAAATCAATAGCCTTTGTGTACACAAACAGTAGACCCTCTGAGATAGATATTGGAAAGTCAGTCCCTTTCACAACAGCACCCCAAAAAATAAAATATCAAGGAATCAACTTTACAAAGGAGTTAAAGACCTCTATGCTGAAAAGTACAGCACTCTGAAAAAGGTGATAGAAGAAGATATCAAAAAATGGAAAGACATACCTTGCTTCTGGGTAGGAAGAACCAATACCATCAAAATGGCTATACTCCCACAAATACTATATAGGTTCAATGCAATTCTGATTGAAATCCCAAAAGCATATTTCACAGATATAGAGAAAATAATGTAAACATTCATCTGGAACCTCAAAAGACCTAGAATAGCAAAAGCAATTCTAAGCAACAGGGACATGGGGGGGGGGCGGTGTACTACAATCCCAAATCTCAAACTATTCTATAAAGTCACTGTGATAAAAATTGCATGGTAAAGGCAAAGTAACAGACCTAAGGATCAATGGAGTGGACTAGAAGATCCAGAATCTACTCCAGATACACTGAGCCACCTAATCTTTGACAAGGGAGCCAAAAATCCTCAATGGAGGAAAGATAGCTTCTTCAACAAATGCTGCTGGAAAAACTGGGCTTTAACTTGCCAAAGACTAACGTTAGACCTATATCTTTCACTGTGTACCAAAGTAAAATCAAAGTGGATAAGAGACCTAAATATTAAAGCATACACACTAAACCTGTTGTATAACAGGTTAGGTAAAACTCTTGAAATATAGTTGTTTTTTAACTTCATCTATAAGGTAAAATTTAATAAAAAATTGCTCAAATTATACTAAGTCCATAGGAGGAGATATTTCTCTAGTTGTTTTATAGTGCTTGAAGTATGATTTAGTTTTTTTAAAGTTATGTACAAAAATTGATAATAAGATATCAATTTTCCATTTAAAAATGTAAACAGATAAGCATATTAGAAAAAATATCAAAAAAGGTATAAAATATAAACAGGAGTCTTTTCTGGATGGTGGGCTTTTAGATTATTTTGTTTTTCATTTTAAAAATGTTTTCTTTGGGCCGGGGAGTTAGCTCAGTGGTTCCTGCACCTGTCTTGCGAGCACAAGGGCCTGGGTTCAGTTCCCTGGTAACCACATAATACTGGTTGTGGAGACTTATACCCAGCAGCAATCAGCACCACATACCACAGAGCCGGGTATGGTGGCTCATGCCTGTAATCCCAGCACTCGGGACGCAGAGGCAGGAGAATTGCTGTGATGTCAGTTTGAGGCTGAGCTCAGGGCCAGCCTGAACTAAAAAGTGAGACCCTGTCTCAAAAAAAAAAAAAGTTTTCTTCATTTCTCTTTTATTTATATTTCCTTTTACTTTCAATTTTAAAAAATATTTAATAAACAATTATTTTTAAAATGAAAATATATTACAAATAAACAAAAGTGAAAAATACTAACATTTCTCTTTCATTTTTTAGTGGCTCAACTTTTATAATTTCAAATATATTTTGTTCTGAGCTTCTGAAGAGCAAGTCCACTGTTAAGTCAAAGACATAAATATAAAAAAAAAACAGTATAAAAGTTAGCCAATTATAATTAAGTGAAGATATTCCTAATTTTTCTGATATATTTTGCTAGATTGCCTTTTCTTAAGGGAAATCAACCATGTGAATCACTCCTAATATTCTATTCATATCAAGAAGTAAATAAGCAACCAAGGAAGATTCTTTTATTTTTTCATGGTTGAAGGAACATGATCAATAACCTGGGCTTTTATAGTAGGAAAATTATTTGGTCAGGAATCCAAGGTCCTCAGTGTTTATCCGTGGCCTCTATGAACAATTCTGAAGGCCAGGGAAAGTTACAGATACACCTCTGGATTTCTTAATCTACCTAGAAAAGGTTTATATTACCTTTATTTTAATTTTATTTACTTTTTAAAGAAGGAAAAGAAAAATTTCATTGTGATAGTTGAGGCAAAATCTCATAGGTAGTGCCTACAGTGTTCAGGAAAGTTTTAGGAAAACTGTTGTTCTGATTCTCCTGGACTTCTCTACTTGGATGCTAACCAAATTATTCATAATTAAAGAAAAAACAGATTTCCTAGAATTTTCCCTGTGAGAAAAAGAGTATGTAAGTAAGGACTAAATTTTCAAGGACACTCTCTCTTCTGTACGTTTTAAGGCTAGTCTAATTTTAAAAATGAGAAATAACTTCTTTGTTGTTAGAGCAAAGGCTTTTTTCAATACCCTTCCAAAAGGTACAATATGAACTGTTTATGAGCATTTCATTAAAGATCAGAATGGTGGGAAAAACTAGGGCAAGTAAATCAATAATATAAAAATGCTTATTTAAAATTGTGGATATATCAGGAGGCAAAATTATTATTGATGGAATTGACAAATCAATTATTTCACTTCATAACCTATGCGGTAAACTTTTCATAATTACAAAGGTGAAGAATTGTTTTCTCAATAGTTTTTTTTTTTAATTCACTCTAGGTGAACCAATGTCCTGTATAAGTCCATACCTTCCTCCCCTCCTTCCAGCCTGCCTTCATTCGTTCTTTCCTTCCCTCTTTACTTCCTTCCTTCCTCCTTTCCTTAATCCTCCTTCCTTCCTTATATATAAATTCATTTTTGGAAGCAAGGTAATTTTAGATGTTATGAAAAATCATTATGTAATTGGATTCTACTAAACATTCTTAGTGTAAAGTCTTCTTAAGAATGTTTATCTATTTGAAAAATCAATACAGCAGTTCGAAAGTTTCTTCCATAAGAGTGCAAATAAAATTTAATTGAGTATATCAGATAGAAAACATTGGGTTTCTGAAGGATAAAAAAAATCACTGAAGGATTTTATTAGTAGCTTGTGTAGGAGAATTTCAACTCTTTTGCCTTGAAGTTTAGAAACATTAAAAAATAACAATTCAGATAGATCTCTTTTCTCTTCTGTAAAATCATATAAATTTGATCATTAACAGGTATTTGCATAAATCTCAAGAATATGCCTCTAATGTAAAAGATGATTTATTCTGTTGAATTTGAGTATTTATTAAATAGATATTTATAATCTTCTAAAAGTACCTTCAGATACTTTAATTTCTTTATCATATTGTTTAAGGGTACTAGCTAATTTACATGTAAGCAAATCTGAGTAAATTCTGGAAATCTAGTAGGGAAAAATTAATGTAGAAAAGAAACCCCAGTTGTCTCTCTCTGATAAATAATCAGTGGTATAAAAAATATATTTTCTCTAGCGAATAAAACTGTAGCAAAATAAGATTTCCCCAGACAGTTTGCTGTAGGAGGAAAAAAATAAATTCAGCTGGCTTTCATTTCATGTAATTACTTATCTTTTGTATGGTCTTGGAAAAAAGCTCTTTTTGTCCTTTAGTTCACTCTTTGTAAAATAGGGATATTAATTCCCATCTTTCTGAGTTTGTTGCTCACTGAAGATATTTTACACACACACACACACACACACACACACACACACATCTATATAAAACTCATATTTTGTATTATTGTTTTTCCCACACTTTAAAGCATTTATCATCATGGTTATTGTAAATATTGTTAAAAATTTAGGAAGAGAAACAAAAATGTCAAGTTTATGATAATTTAATCAGAACTGAAGTACCCCCTCCATCCACATATTCATTCCCGGCACTAAACCTTTCGTATATTGTGTTTTTCCACTCATTCATTTCTATGGTAAAACATAATTTATAAATTGGACATAGTAACAGTACTAATTTTAAAGCAGAACAATTATATGATAAAAAAGGTTTTGAGAGTTTACTCTCTCTTTCTCTGTTTCTTTCTGTCTCTCTTTTTCTTTTTTCTCAAAGTATTGATAGATATTTCTTTATGAGACATGAACCATATAAATTTTTGCAGCTTGAGGCACATTAGTAAAACCTGTCCAATTTTTTCTCAGTTTTCTGAAAGATTCATTCTTACTATGGATCTGAGCAACTTCAGCATTATAATCACAAAATGAGAACTTCCACAACATGCCTTCATTTCAGCATATATCATTAAATTATATAAAGTTTCCTGGAACTCAAGCAAGCACTGAAATATCAAGACAAGTTGGTCTGATAGCTACAGTAGTTTCTTAGTGACTAACTGGGAGGCAGCACACACAGCATGAGTACACTGGGTAAGGAGAAGACTGAAATCCTAGATGGGCCAGAGGGGAACAGTAGAAGACTTTCATCTCACTATTCAAAATGGCATGCAATTTAAAATTTATGTATAGATAGTTGATATTGTGAAATAGAAAATATTTATAAGGGAAAGAGGGTGAAGAGGTAAATAACAAGGGGAAAAAGAATATGATAGTAAAGAAAAAAGGAAACAAAGATTATGTATACAGGGAAGTGGGGTTGCAGGGCAGGGGGTGAGGGGAAAAAAGAATCAAATCATGTCATGTTCTGGTACAAACTCTCAATGTTGAACGTGATGATGATGTGTATTCATAATGTGCCAATAAAGATATGAATTTAAAAAAATAAAATTTATGAATTGTTTACTTGTGAAATTTTCTGTTTAATAATTTTTGACCATGGTTAGTTGCAGATAAAAACTGCAATGTTAAACTGCACACAACAGAGTGCTAATGCACCATTTCCTCTAAAAATAAAGTATTACTCTGCCATAAAAAATGATAAGTTTGAATCATTTCTACTTAAATGGACATACCTTGAGGATATCCTCATAAGTGAAATAAATAGGGCACAGATAGGTACATATCGTATCTTTTCTCTGGTATGAGAAAATAAAGATGTAAATGAGTCCTAGCATTGTATGTTATATATTG
>PVIR01019028.1:0-32547 GCA_004026965.1 Petromus typicus | reverse complement strand
CAATCCTCCTGCCTCTGCCTCCCGAGTGCTGGGATTATAGGCGTGAGCCACCACGCCCGGCACTGTGGTATGTGGTACTGGTTGCTGCTGGGTGTGGGTCTCCACACCCAGTATTGTTATGTGGTTACCGGGGAATCGAACCCGGGTCCTTGCGCTTGCGAGACAGGCGCCAGAACCACTGAGCTAACTCCCCGGCCCTATTTGTGTAGTTTTTCAGGTGTTCTTTTTCATGAAAGTATCTTATTTCCCCATCAATTTTGAATGACAGTTTTGCAGGATACATTAGTCTGCGTTGGAAGTTGTTTTCCTTTAGGGCTTGGAAGACTTCACTCCAGACTCTTCTTGCATTGAGTGTTTGAGTTGAGAAGTCCACTGTGATCCTGACAGGCTTCCCTTGGAATGTAACTGTTTTCTTTTCTCTGGTTGCTTTCAGTATTTCATTCTTTTTTTGTGTATCTGGGACTTTTATGATTATATGCCTAGGTGTGGATATTTTCATGTCACGGGCATGTGGCATTCTGTATGCTTCACGTATTTGTATGTCCAATTCTTTACATTTTTCTGTGAAGTTTTCTGCCATTATCTGTGTGAATAGCTTTTTGATGTCTTTAGCATTGTCTCCTGCTTCCTCAGTGACCCCAATCAACCTTATGTTATTCTTCTTTGAGTCATCTAGGAACTGTTGGATTGACTTTTCATTGTCGCTTGCTTTTTTCCATAGATTGTGCCTTTCCAGTTCATTGATTGAGATCCTGTCTTCTAGGTCTGAAATTCGGTCTTCTGCCAAATTCTTTCTATTGTGCAAACTTTCATTTTCTTTCTTAATTTCCTGGGCTTCTGCTTGTAGATGTTTAAAAGGTTCCATTGCTTTTGCTATCTTGGATTTTATCAACTCAATGATTTCCTCTTTAGCTTTTTAATCATCATTTTGACAGTGTCCAATATCTCTGCTTTCATCTCAGAGATCAGTTCTGATTTCCATTTTACCAAATCTGCTTTGGTTACCATTTCCAAGGACCCTGGAAACTGGGCTTCAAACTTCTGTATTTCCCTTCTCCCTGTGTTACCTTGAGGTGAGGATCTTTGTATCTGAGACCCTGAATGTTTCCTCATCTCTGAGTTTTTGTCCTTGCTGCTGTTTTTGGCTTTGTACCTGCCCTGTTTTCTGCTGATGTTTGTTGCAAGTCACTTTTCTCCTAATAGTTAGGAACCTTAATATATCAGTGTCTCCTGGGTTGTTCTTCACAGTCTGTATTGGGACCTAAAGAAAATCCCCTATTTCTGACACACCACATGAGGCACTCAGTCTATACAGTCAGAACACCTTCTCCTGTCTGCTTCAGAGCCAGGAAGGCTCTGGCTCCTGCACTGCTGCAATGGCGCTCCCTAAGGTTCCAATGGGCCTGCCTGCTCACCAATACAGAGTCTCTGGCCTCGGTTGTGCAGTCGGCCTGGTGGCCAGTAGGCTGTAGGCCCTGTGCAGTTGCAATGGTACTTGCTGATATTCCAACAGGCCCACTTACTCACCAATACAAGGTCACTGAATGTTCTTCTGCAGTTGAGGTGGAGAAAGTCAGACTCTGACCTGCAAAACTCAATCCCGGGGTTCTCTTCCGGTGTCGGCCTGGAGGCCAGCATACTCCAACCCCAGCACAGATTTGATGGCGCAGACACCGTTTCCAAAGTCACCTGCTGCTAAACTCAGTCCCTGGGTGCTCTTCTGGCATGGGACTGGAGGACAGTAAGCTCCAACCCCGGCTCAGATTCGAAGTCGCAATCGCCGGTTCCAAAGCTGCCCGCTGATAAACTCAGTCCCTGGGCGCTCTCCCAGCATGGGCCTGGAGGCGGGTAAGCTCCAACACCGGTGCGGATTCAGTGGCGCAATTGCCAGTTCCAAAGCTGCCTGTTGCTAAACTCAGTCCCTGGGTGCTCTTCCGGCCCCATCTCAAAAATTTAAAGTCAAACACTCTTAGTCAAAACAGCCAGCCTACGTCCATGAAGAACAACATTTTATTAGCCTCCTAAATCTTTTCTCATGTTCAAACAATGCTATTCTTGCACATCTTAGTGAAAGGAAAATCCAAGGTAGGGAATACCTGAGTGATAGACTCATCAGAGTCAAATTTTTCTTTGTGTCATCATCGGTGGGTCTTATGGTTTGTGTCTAGATGTCTCCCCAAAGCCTCCTACAATAGTAGGTAGAGCTTTTCAGGAGTAGCTGCATCTAAGGCTGTGATGGTGGGCCAATAGCATGTGAGCTTCAAGGGACACGCAGACCTAATATGAGCAAATCTCTGCACCAAAGGTTTCAAAAACTATCAGCATGAGTACAACAACAGAGATGATAATTGTGCCAAGTATGTTGGATGTACTTTTACTTTTCATTGAAAGCTCTGTTTTCTGTTCTATCTTAAGCCAAAAAATACTAATGCTGGAGCTGTTTGGTATTAATAATGTACCAATAAAGATTTGAATTGAAAGAAAGAAAGAAGGAAAGAAAAATAAAAAATGCTTGCTGCTGTGGGCAGCTGCTGTCGCTGCCTCCTCCTATCTGTTCTTCTATGAACCATTTCTCCTCTATGATGCTTCTCTGCCACGCATTGACTTGGAGCCAACCAATTATGAACTAAAATCTATTAACTCTGATATATTATAACCTTTTCCTTCTTTAACTTTTGAGTTAAAGTATATTTTCCCAGCAATGAAAAAGTAACCAAGACAATGGAGAACCAGTTTTGTCCTCTCCTCACTATGTTACTTGGCAGATCTACACACTGTGAAAAAAAGTTATGGTAAATGTTTAATTTTAAAAAATTATTACAGCAAAAGGTTACTGCCATTAGCCCCTTCAACACACTCTGCTTCACTATAAATATAGTTAGCCCATAATTTCCACTATTTTTAACGCTGTTCTGGAAGTCCTTTTTTATTTTCTTGCACCATCATGGCTGCCTCACTGTCCTGAGTGTAATTCATAATGGTTATTTTTCATGATCATTTGAATTTGGAGTGTAACAAGATGTCAGTTGTGCCAAAACTGGTGAATATGCATTATAATAGTTTTAAGAGAGTTTCTTTCTAATAGATGATATTCAGTCACATCATTCACTTTATTTTTTGTCATATCTCAGAAAGATATCCATGTATGTATGTAAGTATGAATTATAAAATATTGTATTCATAATGTACCAATAAAGAAAATTTTAAAAATATATATTATCCCTACTAGTTTGTGATTTTCCCCACATATATCATGCAAAAGAATAGCATGAGAAAGTAATTTGTGATTTGTGGAAAGAGTAATTTATGTTCTTATTTACTTTATATATAAAATTTTTTAGACGCACATCTTGTGCTTTAGTCAGCCTTTGTATGTCAGGTGACTGTTGTGGAGGAATTTAATCAAGCAGATTTGTATGAAAACAAATATAAGAAAGATTAACTGACTAGGGACCTCGTTAGTCACTATATTAAAGCATATTCCTGGGCCAACTTGATATGAGCACTTTGAATTCTGAGTGTAAGTATCTACTATAAAACTTAGTATTATTTTTTTTGAAATTCATTGTGGATATGAATTTAAGTGCCCAGATGAAGACATGTACAAGCTCATGTATATAAGAATATGTATATAGAACACAATATTATTTACTTTTTTAAACATTTCTGAATCAAATAGGTGTACTTCTCCAAAAATATTACCCTCAGTGTTGGAAATTATAATAATAATTATGTATAGAATTAAAACTTTTATTAACATCATAAAAATGAATACTGAAGAATAGGAAATAATACATGTTAAAGTTGGAAAAATAGAAAAAATAACTGAACTGTTACATGATTTACAATATGTAAAGAAATATAAACAGTCATTTGGTGGCCAAAATATTTTGAAGAAATCTTTATAAGTTCATTTATACTTTTGTATTGCTGATTTTTTTCTGGTAATAGCAGTTCTAATATGTTTTTATTCATGCTAATAAAGCTCTTGTTTTACCTGTTTTTGCTTTTGCAAAATTTGTTATACATGGATTCTTAAAAGCATAAAATAAAAGTTTTCAATGAGAGAGAATATTTTTCCTTCAGAGACATCAAGTGTTCATAATTTTTTTGCATATGATAATGACAGATAATAGCAATAATGTTGCTATGTACTTCATTTCCTCCTAACCATATTCCCATTACAACTAAAAGTCATTTGCATTTCTGAAAAACATTGTTATGATAAGTGCTCCATAATTACCTTGAAGTTTCTTATCATATAAGACAGAAACCTAATAATGAAACAGTGGTAAAACTAAGAATTTATGTGCTTTTATTTCATTTTATAATGATTTTCACATTATTTTATTAATAAATATTATCATCAAATTATTAGGTCATTCTTTTAAGTTATGTCCATATATTCCATCAATGTTAGCAGTTGTTTATTTTACTGTCTGGTTACCAATGTTACTATATTCATTTATTCTTATTATTTGTTTAAAAATTTTAGGTCTTGTATGAAAACTTTATGCATATTATGTGATGTTTTTATACATAATCTTTTTTTTTCTTCTTTTTTGAGACAAGGTCTCACTTTGTAGTTCAGGCTGGCCCCGAGCTCAACCTCGAACTCACATCACAGGAGTCCTCCTGCCTCTGCCTCCCGAGTGCTGGGATTACAGGCGTGAGCCACCACACCCTGCACTGTGGTATGTGGTACTGGTTGCTGATGGGGGTGAGTCTCCACACCCAGTATTGTTATGTGGTTACCAGGAATCGAACCTGGGCCCTTGCCCTTGCAAGACAGGTGCCAGAACCACTGAGCTAAATCCCCGACCCCACATAAACATTTTTAAGGGTTTAAATCATGAAAAATAAATGTATGTTCTCAGACATTTACCATTTCTTTATGGTTAACATTTTAAAACATTTTCTTCTATATTTAGATGTATATTATATATCACATCGTCATTACCTATAACTGGAAAAATTGTGCAGCAGAAAACCAAATTTCTTTTCCATATGTATAACTTTGTACTCAATAATCAACTTTATTTCAAAATTCCCTTCTCCCATAGTGGTTAAGCTTTGGTAAATACTATCCTCACAACTTCTATCACATTAACTTTTTTAGATTTCACTTATAAATGAAGTAACACAGTTTTTGTATATCTATTATAGTTCTTTTTTCACACTGTGTGACAACTTCCACTCCATTTCAGGTTGGCACAAATTATATTTCACTTTTATGACTAAACGTGATAGCATAATATATTATATATGTGGATATATATATATACATATATATATATATACATATATATATATATACATATATATATATATATATAATTTCTCTATTTATTGGTTTCTGGACCCATCAGATTTGCACTGCTTGGGTGTTGTTAATAGTCTTATTGTAAACCTGAAAATTAAGATTTCTCTAAATAGTCTTATTTGACTTGCACTGGATATACACTCAGTAAAGGATTGATGGATAGTATAGTAGGTCTTTTTTTGCTTTTCTAAGGAATGACCATACAATTTTCTACAACAGCTGTACTAATATATGTTTCTGTTACCTCTTTCTATATCCTTAACACGATATTTAAACTTCCGTGTTTTTGGTAATAACCATTTTTCCTAGAATAAAGTGCTTTTTAAATTTTGATTTGCATTTCCATAACAACAAAGGCAAGTATTTTCTCATGAACCTGTTGACTATTTGCATGAATGGCTATTTAGAGCAATGGGTCCATCTTTTCATTAGGAAATTTGATTATTTTGTCAGTGATTTTGGAGTTCCATATGTATTCTGGATAGTATCCCCTTATCAGATGCACAGAATGTAAATATTATGTCCTATTCCCCAGGAGGCCTTTACACTCTCTTTGTTGTTCATCTTAGCAGCACAGAGTTTTCAAGTTTGATGTAGTCCTGGTTAAATTTTTTTTCTTGTACTTTGCAACCTTATTGAAATCATTGTAAATGACCTATTCTTAAGCATTTCAATTAAGTTTTCTCCTAGTAGTCTTATAATCTCAGGTCTCATGTTTAACCATGTTTGAATTGTATTTTATAACTGCCTATTTTCACTCTTCTCTCTCTGAATCCAATTTTTTTTCGGGATTTTTTGTTGATAAGGCTGTCCTAACTGCAGTACACTATTTTAGCGTCTTTGTCAAGTCTGTAGTCTCTTGCTGGATGGGTTTTTTGTTAAATTCTCTACTCCGTTCCATTGGATTATGTCTCTCTTTTGATACCACTACTTTGCTGTTTTAATTACTATAGAACTTCAGAACATTTTGAAATCAAGTGGTGTAGTTGTATTAGTTAACTTTATTGTTTCTGGCACAACATATTCAACACACTTAAAGGGGAAATAATGTATTTTGGCTCTATGTTTCCATGAATGCAGTCATGATCTGCCAGCTCCAAAGCACGAACTGCACCATGGAAGGGCCTGGTGGAGTAAAGATGCTCACATCGTTGTGATGATGAAGAAAAGAGAGAAGGGAGAAGATGGAGAGTAAGCTCTACATTTCATGGTCATGTCTCCAACGAGCGATGTCCAATGATATCCCACCACCGAACAGCACATTCAGCTATTGAACTGATGGATAGATGAAACTACTAAGTCCCAGGCACCAACCAAATGCATGAGATAGTTTGGGGGTGTGTTAGATCTAAGGAATATCAGTAAGTCATTTGCTTTTTTCTTTCTTCTCAAGGTAGCACTGGTTAGTGTGTGTGTGTGTGTGTGTGTGTGTGTGTGTGTGTGTGTGTGTGTGTTTGTGTATGTTTCCAAACACATTTTAGAATTGTTGGTCCTAGTTCTGGGAAAAAATGTAACTGAAACTTTGGCTGGATTCTTTAAGTTTCTAGTACATGGAGAGATCTCTTGTAATTTTCTGCATTTGACTTTTCGGTGAATATTATAAAATAATCTTATAAATTTTCCCCTGTATTAAATCTGTACTTCAGGCACTGACTAGAGCACTTTCAAGACTCCTCCATCCAGTGTTGGTGGGTTCATGATAGAGGAGCATGTCCAAACAAGGATGTGTGTTTCATGGCAGCTTGGATGCAGAATAGAGGAACAGGAGGAGAGGATATAAGACACTGGCTACATATGATACACAAGGTCATAATTTGACAACCCACCTAGACATTTCCAAGAGGATATAGTACTTCACTAATCAGATAGGAATCCTCAATCCAATCAAGTTGACCTGCTTAGGAATAATAATCACACAGGTGTAGATAGAGCTAGAAAGACATATAGAGATAAAGAAAATGAAAATTAGTTCAGAATGTTTTAGTCAGATTTATCTATATAACAAGCTACTCCAAACTTCCAGAGTTGCGAAAAATTATTTTCCTCCTACTACTTGTCTATGACAACTTGGACAGTTGTTTGAGGTTTTTTTTAAATCAATCCAGACTATTGAGTTTCCGTTGTGTCATATATGTCACCATCCCCAAGGGTATAAATTATGATGTGGGGGCAGGGATTTAGCTCAGTGGTTCCAGAGTCAGCCTTACAAGCCCAAGATCCCTAGTTTGATCCTGGTAACCACATACTACAATTGGCATGTTTACTCATGCCCACTAGCAGTCAGTACCACATACCACAGTGCTGGGTGTGGTGACTTATGCCTGTAATCTCTGCACTCAAGAGGCAAAGGCAGTAGGATTGCTATGAGTTCAAGGCTTCCCCGGGCTACATAGTGAGTTCAGGGCCAGCCTGAACAACAAAATGAGACCTTTCTCAAAAAATAAATAAATAAAAGAAAGAAGAAAGAAATTGTGATAAAAGGGGGTGAGTTTTGAATCTCCTTTACTGAACTGAAGCATGCAAATTCCTTATTATATCTTTAGTGAAAACAAATCAACTGATTGAAACTTTCAACAATAGGATCATTATCTGACAAATCTAAGATTTTGGAACATCCCAAATAAATATCATCACTGTGTTACTCATATAATACATTCTCACCTAGTGGGAAATCAATATTTGTATAACACAGCACAAAAACTCTTGTCACTATAGTTCATAAAAAAGATACAATATAAAGGAAAATATACATTCTGTTGAATAAATAGTAGAATGTAGAATAACATGAGTTAGGGAAACAAACAAAAATATAGGTTCCTATTCCCATCTCTAGGCTTTATATTTTAAGAGTACAAGAATGTTGTTCTGCTCATGAATGACGTATTACAGCCATATAATCTACATGATTTGGTAGACATGAGCTATTTGATATGATACTGATGTGAATAAGTATATAACGTACTACTGGCCTCAAGTAAGGATCTCTCCATATATGAATACTTCACTTTATTAAACAGACCTCACATGAACTCAGAGAATTACAGTGAAAGAAAATTTAAATTTTAAAATGAGGCTGTTATGATATAGTTAGGATAGTCTATGGCTATTTTAAAAGTCAACAATTTAAAAGAATGTGATAGTAATAAAGAAAAAAGGAAACAAAGATTATGTGTATGGGGGTGGGATTGAAGTGTGGGGGAAAAAGGGGAAAATGAGAATTAAGTAGTGTCATATTCTGGTACAAACTCTCAATGTTGAATGTGATGATGACCTCTATTCATAATGTACAAATAAATATTTTTTTAAAAAAACAACAATTACATCTCTTGTGATCATGATGAGTATATAGCATGTGCCAATAAAATCAACTTTTTTTTAAAAAGTACATTTTTCTTTCAATATATTATAAGTAGTTTTCTAAGACAAGTTTTCTACACCTGTTCCTTTCATGTATGGATGTTAAAATTCATATGCTAAGACCAGAGGATAGGAAGGGTGGAGAGAGGTATCCAAACATACTAAAAAGAAAAGGAAACTATTATAATTTTTCACATTTTTCAACTTCAGTGAAGGACTGATCAAAAGACATAAGATCTTTTCATTGCGTCTAATAAAGCCAAAAGTTCTCATGTACCTGAACAATATGGATTCAAATCTCTACCATTTCCCTATGTATTACCTTACACAGAGAGGCTGAGTTCAGGAAAGTAATTATCAGAAAATATGAGTTTTACAAAGAATGAATAGATATTTCTGTGAACATAAGGAATCTTTTTATGCTGAGTTCTTAAACTTTTTTCTGTCTTTGGGTTCCAGCAGTACTCTTCCCGTACACCTTAGCGTGCCTGTTTTATTTTTCCTATTTAGGTATAAAAGCACTTTCTGAATCAGTGAAGTTGATATCTTTTTCGATCTCAGAACATTCTCAGAAAAGATATTTTAATAACTCCTTTGGATCTATGTCCTCTATTGTCTTCTTTGTGAAACCTATTAGCTATAAAATATAAAGTTTCATTATTTTCTGTACTTATTTAATGTGTCCTATTCTTATCATTTAATTCTTCTATACATCCTTTTTCTTTCCTAACTTCTAGTTCATTAATTTTCTATTACATATTTTCTAGTCTGCTATTATACTTACTACTGAGATCCTAATATAATTTCTTAGCACTTAAGATTTATAATATTCTTCTAATATTACAGTTAGCAATCATATCAGTCTTATCATTTAGATTCCTGACCACATAAATTAGCTATGTTACATTTTAAATCAGATAGTTCCATTTTCTCAGTATCCAGTGAATATGATTCTACATTTACATTTCCTTTTTTTTCTTTTGAAACTAAGCATTGTCTTCTCATATAGTATTTACACTTCTTTTTGACTGACTGCAGAAATTAGATCTCATCTTCCTATGCATAGCTTCATCCAGAAAATATTTCATTTTGTTCTCACCGCACAGCTACCACTGTAGGGGAACTGAAATGCCCTGTCACTTTAATTAACTCAAATGTTGATATAATCCAACTGGTTAATTTCCTCAAACTCACATCACAGCAATCCTCCTGCCTCTGCCTCCCAAGTGCTGGGATGACAGGAGTGAGTCACCACGCCCGGCATTGTGGTGTGTGGTCCTAGTTGCTGCTGGGCTTGAGTCTCCACACCCAGTATGGTATGTGGTTACCAGGGGATGAAACCTGGGTTTTTGTGCTTGCAAGACAGGCACCAGAACCACTGAGCTAAATCTCCAGCCCTATATAGTTCTTATTTTATGTATCAATTTAAAGGAATGTTTACTAAAGAATCTTTATTTTAGTGAATTATATGTATGTATGATTTCTATTTACCCAGCCTCCTGAGTCAAACAAAAATCCCTATCAGAAGATAACTTGACAAGAAAAATGAGTGTCACCAGGTACTTTCACTTGACTCGGTTTCTTTTCTCCTCTAAATATTGCCTTGAAAGTGCTTATTCTTTATGAGCTCTTTGATTCTCTGTGATATTTTCAAAATTACAAATCCTTTTGTCTCTGTCTAGTAGATTTCAGCTTTATGTCTAGTCTAAAACAATGTATTTCATTATTGTTATAATGTTGTTTTGACAAAATAATTAAGAATCTACTTGAATATCTGAGTGTATATTGAGGTTTTTTTCCAAGCTAAAAGAAAAAAAATATTACAGAAAATGTTTCTCTTTTGGGAGAGTAAGGTCTTATATTTAGAGCTTGATGAGTTTCAATTTAATAAACTTTCTAAAATGTGAGTGTATGAGGATAAGAAGCCAAATTAATTTAGTGTTCCAACAACCATGAGATAGTCATCTCATGTAGAAGACAGAGCTTTAAAGGCATATTTCTGAAAGATCTTTATTAAGACATTATTCCTACT
Source organism: Petromus typicus (assembly GCA_004026965.1). Lineage (NCBI taxonomy): Eukaryota > Metazoa > Chordata > Mammalia > Rodentia > Petromuridae > Petromus > Petromus typicus. The sequence goes on along the minus strand of PVIR01019028.1, from coordinate 21,835 downwards.
TTTGAATATGAAGACTATATGGCTATTCAACTCTCACAAGCCTTATTTCTTAATTCTGGTACAGTTAGCAAATTGATTCAACATGAGAATTAGACAGTCTATGCATTTAAAAGATATCCTAATGAAAATCTTCAAAGTATTCTACAAATAATGGAAAGGCTTAGAGAAACTTTTGAACAAGTTTCTTGCACAACTTAGTGGCTCATCAGGAACCTGTTTCTAAATTAAAATGAAAGAAAAAAAGAGAGGATGAAAGGAAGGAAGAAAAAGAAAATGAGAGAAAGAGAAAAAGTAACCCTAGAAATAAGCTTCATACTGAAGCCCTAGATTCAACCCGAGTAGTAAAAAAATAAAGAAAATTTAAAAAGATATTCAAGCAAAAGGAACAAGAAAGAGAAACAACAGCTCTGTGTAAAGAGGAAAATTTCCATCACTTACAAAGAAAAGAAACAAAAACAAAACAAAACAAAACAAAAAAAACATTGGGCCTGGGATTTAGCTCAGTGGTTCTGACTTCTGACGCCTGCCGTGCAATGAAGGCCCCGGGTTTGATCTCCGGTAACTACATACAACAATGAACAATGTCAGGTTGGTGACTCACACCCACCAGCAATCAGTACCACACTCCACAGTTTTGGACATGGTGGTTCAAGCCTATAATCCCAGCACTTGGGAGGCAGAAGCAGGAGGATTGCTGTGAGTTCACGGCTGAGCTCAGGGCCAGCCTGAATTACAAAAGCGAGATCCTTTTCCAAAAAATAAAATATCAAACAAACAAACAAAAAATCCACATTTTGTGGGGGGAAGAATGTACTGATATGCTATTTTCTCTATATGTATTATAATCTCCACATGCTACACACACACACACACCAATGAATATTGCAAGACTGTCTTTCAGATATATTGTAACTTTACCATTTAAATGGTCTAGTTTATACATTCTCTCCATTAATTATTGGAATGTTTACTGCCTGAAAATATTGACATATGTTGGTATTTCAGTTTTCAGTCAATAATCCTGGTCTGGTAAATGACTATGATGAAATACTTTATAAGCTCATGAATCACTATAAAGATGTTTAATGAAGCCAGTTACTACAGTCATCTCAGTGTTGCTTCATTCTAAAATAACCTGGCCAGAACACAGAGATAGGATAAATTTAAAATAGCTATTCCATTTCAAGAAATGGAAATTTTAAGATCAATAGAACAATTTTATATGTTCCAACGAGTATTTTATCCACTATTGATTTCCTGAAGCAGGTGCTCTTTGGATTCACATTTTTCTTTGTTTTCTCAGGAAATATATATATGAAAAACTTTCAAATAATAAATGTTCTAAATAGTAAATTGTATATTAAAATTGCTAAATAAGGTCATAAAACAAAAAAGTGAGTAAATTCATAATAGTGAAGGCTGCAAGAAAATGTTTCAAAATGTTGATAAATGAAACAAAAAGATTTATTATATTAAATATTGATGCAGTTTCATATGAAGAGATTTTATCTTGCACCGTGGAAGAGGGATATTTGCTTGAGAAAAAAGAAAGAGTGAGAAAGTTCTAGAAGTCTGGATCAAGTTCTTCAGAATATTAGACAATATAGAAAAGACAAAAAAAAGAATTTAGCAAAAGAGTTAAGCTGAGTGATTTAGAGGAAGAGTCAAAAATTTGTTGGGAGACAATAAAGAAGTTCATGTTCTTATACCTGTTGTACAGAGGCAAAGAATAGTGATGAACAAAAGTTTTAGCAGCTCAGTTTGTGATTGCTAAATCTTGAAAACAATCCAAATGTCCATCAACTGGAGAATGGATAAAAAAGCTGTGGTTCTTCTACAGAATGGAGTATTACCCTGCCATAAAAATGATAAGTTTGAATCATTTATACTTAAATGGACATACATTGAGGATATCCTCATAAGTGAAATAAATAGGTCACAGATAGGTAAATATCGCATCTTTTCTCTGGTATGAGAAAATAAAGATGTAAATGAGTCCTAGAATTGTAAGTTATATATTGTGAAATAGAAAATACTCAAAGCAAACTAGGGTGAAGGGGAAAATAATGAGATTATAACAGAAAAGAAAGGAAGCAAATTTTATGTATATCGAGGGGTGGTAGGGTGGGTAGGGCTATGAGAAAAAATGACAATTAAGTTGTGTCTTATACTGGTACAAATCCCCATTGTGGAGTGAAATCGTGATGCATATATGCAATGTACCAATAAAGATCTCAATTAAAAAGTTTTAAGATGAGATAAAAATAGATATAAGAATCAGACACAAATTAGATACAAAAGGAAGATGACATTCAAACCAATAAATGGACCTAGAACTAAATTAGGAACTAAGAAAACAAGGAGATAAAAGGAATTTGAATTTCTAAATATAAGACAAATCTTCTAGGAAAAAGAGTGCACAGGATAGATCTGTGTGATAATGGTCAGGTTAATGAACCTCTGGGCTTGAGATTCTTCACATATAAAGTAGCATTGCAGAGACCAAACTCAGTGACAATGTGAAAATAAAAATATGGCAAGTAATCATAAATTTGAGGAGATCTGAATATTCTCTGTAAATTATCAATTTGATGTTTCTGCTCTTTACTATATTTATACACATTGCTGACATCAGGCACACTGGGTAACAGATGTATTGACTTGGCTTATATATTTCCTTCAAAGATATGAAATTGTATAATTATTTCAAAATGAAGTATTTTAAAAACTAGGAAGCTGTGAGAACTAAACATCAACTTGAGTGGCCCCAGAGATGTCTAGATAAGTAAAAGACACTGGAGGAGGGAGCCTCTATGTGGGTTAGAGAGTTGTACCCCACGGACAACATCTAGTCTTGCCTCTTTGCATTCTTCCCCTGTGCTCTGCTTCCCAGCTGCTATGTGGTGAGTATCTTTGCTCCACCATGCATTTCTCCAATGAGATTTCTGCTGTGCAACCAGCACACCATGGACTGAGATCTCTGACACCATGAACCAAAATAAACCTCTCCTCCTTCAGATTCACATCTATAAAGTACTTTGTCCCGATGAAGAAAGTACCATTATAGATGCTTCTTGCTTGGTTGAATAAATATTATATTTCTCTAAAGATGTAAGGATTCATATAAATCGCAATTCCTAGAGAATGATGAGTAGTTTAACTTTGTAATTCAAATACTTGAAACTCATTTGATAGTTGTACAGACAGAATCTTCACATACTTAGGGAAAAATATGATTTTAATTCTATCTTTGAATATAATTTCTGACTGTACAGCTGCATGATTTTAGCTTTGCCACTTAGGTCATTTTTAGAGTGTCCTAGTGTTATACTGATACAAAAGAGGTATAATTATAGTTAAGTAAAATTATTGCCTACTGAGAAAATAGGGTGAATTATGTTTCAGGGGTTAGCATCAAAGATGGTAGTAGAAGATGATAATATAAATTATAGGGAGAGTAATTTTGGCTGTATTTATGTACAATTTATTTTATGTTTTGAATACAAGAATGATTTTTAGTTGGTATAGTGAATATCTATCTATCACTGGGCATGTACAATTTTCTCTGTCACCTTGAAATTTATCATAACTTAGGAAGTATCCTTTTGTAAAATGAATAAATAGATGAATAACTGCATACATGAATAGAGATGACTGACACAATTTGTAGAAAGGACATCTAAAAGGTGAACACAATTGCAAGATACAGTGTCTATAATTCAATACAGCTGAAAACTTTTCCAAATCAATACACTGTTATTAAAAATTCAAGAATTAAAAACATGAAAATCGGAATGTGGAATCCAAAGCAGTGACAGATATACAGAAAGATTCACCAACTTGAGCAAAGGCTAAGTTTCAACTACAAAGAGAGAGAGAGAGAAAGAGAGAGACAGAGAGAGAGAGAATAGTGATGTGACAAGGATAGAAATACAGCCATCATAAAGTCAAAAAAGTGTATAACTTGCTCCAGAGACTACTATTACTTTTACCTCCTTTGTCAGCCTCAAGATTCCCAGCACCACACTGGGAAATGAAGCCTAAAGCAATACTAGGGCAATGCTAGTGAAGCCAGTAGAGAATTTCCTTCTATGTAAGGTTTACTGTGTTGAGTTTGGTTGAAGAGTGCTTCTTCTCTCATAGAGAAAATTAATTCTAAAGGATACCTGAAGTTTAAAGTAAGATTGAACACTAGAAACTGTCAGATTCTTGTTCCATGTCCTCATTTGTCAAAAAGAAGGACTTCACCTGGGGAGATGAACAAGGAAAGAACTTCAACACTGCGTGAAATGAACATTATATAAGCTGTCACTCCGTAATCATAGGTAAGGATGGACCTAAAAAATACATGGGTGAGAAATAAACTTACACCAGCCAGTGTAGCTTAGATATTCAGTCTAACACTCAAATGTTCCTGGCCTAAACAGATCTAGTAGCAATTCTATTCACAGTATCACTGAAAGTCTTGGTAAAGAACACTCCACAATAAAAATAAATGTTTAAGAAAAACTGAAATAAAATATAAATATAAAATTGCTGGCCACTAATATTGCAATATAGTTTTTCCTCCAGAAGATCACAAATATTCAAAAGTACATTAAAATATTCTACATTTAAATTTTATTCCATAAATAATTAATTTTTATTTTCTGGGTTATATTTCCCTAGTGATTTCATGCTTAATTTCTAGCATTAAATTTAATTTTTCTCACTATGGTCCCCTACTGGTAAGTATTATTCAATATTTAATGTTTACAATAAACCACTGAAGTTATTACCCCTATTTTATGTATGTAGAAGCAGAGACTGTCTGATAATGATCAAGTTGATAATAAATCCCATAAATCAACACTTCTGAATGAGAAGTTTCATTGAAGATCAGCCTTGCCTTTTTAGTTAAAACATACACAAAAATGGAAAGATATATGAATAGACAAATTTTACACCATTAATTAGTCAAGGACGAACACTGACTTCATTGAGTTGAGAATAAGATACAATGAGCTCTAACTGCCAAAGATTCCTTACACCATACATAAATGAAGAGGGAAGACAAATATCTATGAGCTAAAAATATAGGCCCAGACAACACAGCAAATTTGCTCACACCTTGACCTGGGATTTCCCCCTTTTCAAAGCATGAATAATACATCCCTGCTATTTCCTAGCTATCCTTTTTGTGATATCTGTTACTAATCCTTACCACGTTAAAACAGTCTTCAAGAGATGAAATGTAGAGGTCATAGTTTATTTCATAAGAGGAGAAATATTTAACAATATATTGAGTCATGTTCTCAATTCCTCTATGCTTTTTATGAATTAATCTAAAAGGACTGGATTATATTCAAATAATTTACCTTAGTCCAAGAACAAAAAGAACCCAAGAATATCTCTCCAAGTATTAAATCCCCAAGACCCAAAACAAGACAATTTAGAACTAGTATCCAAAGATAGAGGTAAATGTAATTCATAATAAGGGGATCAATTAAGTAATTAAAGTAAATCTACCACTGAGTGGCATCAATGACAGCAATGAAGTCAAGAACTCCACTGACTGTCTTTCCACAGAAACAGAAAAGCAAGAAGGAGAAACTGGCTCAGTAGTGCTGCATTTCTACAATTCTGTCTTCATGCCATAATAGTAAATTCTTAAGAGATAGGTGACTGAAACATAACAATACCTTTGTGGGGTTTAAAGTTACCTTTCTTCCTACACCTTTCTGGCTTGGTAAAGTGTAGAATATTAGAGTCTAGGTTCTTGTCATGGGCTCATAGATCAGTAAAATATACTGTATTCTCAAGGAATTGCATTTATCTGTTTTGAGCTGTCTGAGGTGAACTACTTGTAATGCAAAAAGTTTACAATTTATTCCATTCTGAAAATTTCTAAGAATAGAAAAGCAGTAAAGCAGGTGATGTGCCCAAAATATGTTAAAGCAACTGAGTAAATCACCACTGGCTACACATATGGCTTAGGAGAAGATTGCTTGCTTAAAATACATAACATGCGACATCCTGTCTTAGCACTGTAAAAAAGTAATAGCAAGCTCTTACCATCTGGCCAAATATAATGATTAGCTCAAAAAATATACACACAAAAGGATATAAGGAAAAGCTGGAGAAAGATAGAGAGGTAAAAATTACAGAATTCTCCCACCTTCCTTGTGAGCCAGACTGGGTACGCCAGAAACTGAAGATGTAAATTAGTTCTAAAATGTATGATAGATATTGTGAAATAAAACATATTAAAAGGGGAAAATGGGTAGGGCTAAATAAAGAAAGGAAAGAAAAACTTTGAAAGTAAAGAAAGGAAACGAAGCTTATGAATATAGGAGTTCAGGGATATAGAGTGGACAAGAGAATGGGGAAAAATGAGAATTATGTCATGTCACACACTGGTACAAATTCTCAATGTCGATTGTGATCATGATGTATATATATATAAGATGCAACAATAAAATCAATTAAAAATTCTACCACTGGGCCGGAGAGTTAGCTCAGTGGTTCCGGCACCTGTTTTGCAAGAGCAAGGGCCCGAGTTCGATTCCCCGGTAACCACATACAATACTAGGTGTGGAGACTCACCACAGCAGCAGCCAGTACCGTATACCACAGTGCCGGATGTGGTGGCTCACGCCTGTAATCCCAGCACTCGGGAGGCAGAGGCAGGAGGATTGTTGTGATGTGAGTTTGAGGCTGAGCTCGGGGCCAGCCTGAACCACAAAGCGAGACCCTGTCTCAAAAATCCTGTCTCAAAAAACCTAAAAAACCTAAAAAAAACTTTAAAAAAAATCTACCACCTATAATGAGTATACAAGGACAAAGATAGTAGAAAAAAACACATGCCAAGTAAAGAAAACATGATAAGACCATAAGATTTCAAATATGGCTGATATTTAAGAGCCTTGTAAAAATTAAGTGAAGGCTGGGCGGGGGGAGTTAGCTCAGTGGTTCCGGCGCCTGTCTCGCAAGCGCAAGGACCTGGGTTCGATTCCCCGGTAACCACATACAACACTGGGTGTGGAGACTCACCCCAGCAGCAATCAGTACCACGTACCACAGTGCCGGGCGTGGTGGCTCATGCCTGAAATCCCAGCACTCGGGAGGCAGAGGCAGGAGGATTGTGATGTGAGTTGGAGGCTGAGCTGAGGGCCAGTCTGAACCACAAAGCGAGATCCTGTCTCCAAAAACTTAAAAAAAAAAAAAAAGTAAGTGAAGGCTAATACAGTGCTGAAAGCAGCATGGCTATGTATTAAAGAGATGACATGACACAAAGGCAAATACCATACTCGCAAAAAGCATTTTATGTTTTACACCAGACATTTTTAAAAAGTCCATGAAAACACTAAACTATAAAAGCAAAGTAAGGAAGAAAAAATTTGAAGATAAAAAGGAAAAATTGGAAACAAAAGTTATGTATATAGAGGGGTGGAAGGGATGAAGGGAGGACGGGGGAATGGGAAAAATAATAATCAAGATATATCAAGTACAAACTCTCAATGATGAGTAGGATGATAATCTATTCTTAAAATGCACCAAGAAACCCAATTAAAAATAAAGACACTAAACTGTGAATAAGCTGAAAGAAGAGATTTCAAATAACAGAAGACAAAATATGCATTATAAACACAAATATTTTTGAAAGGTCTGTAAATAACAGCCAGAGCACCACAAGCAGCAATAACAAATAATGGCAAGTTGTAATTTCTGATCAACATTGTTACAATATCTGGTTATTAAAATTTTATTTTTCAACAAGAAGAAATTATTATGAATTAAACTATGTTGTGCAAATAAAGGAGGGAGATGAATTAAAGGGAACTGCCAATTGGAAACTCACATGTTAGACTTATCAGATAAAAATTTATATCAACTACTTCCATATGTTTCAAAGGGCAACAGAAACTTAGAACAAAGAAGTAATGGAAATGTGTGGAAAATCATAGAAAATATCTATGAGTAGAAATTAAACATGGAACTAAATATAAATTTCTAGGGCTGAGAAATACATAGATTAAGATGAAAACTTTGCTAGATTGTTCCAATAAAGCAGACAACAGAATCTGTGAACTTGAAAATAGATCAATAAAATTCTAAAAGGCAAAAAGTAAAAATTAATGAAAAGAAATAAATATAGCATAAAACAAGACTAAGACAACATCCAGCATATCATTCAAAATGTACAGTATAAATCTAAGAATATAAGGACATATAAATAGGTAAAGTAATAGTTTTTGAAGGAATAATGTCATGAAAACTCTCCAAATTTGAAAAAATATGTAAGTCAACATATTCAAGATGTTCAACTAAGAAAACCCACAAATATAATATGGACAAGGAAATTTACAGAACACATTATAAAGAAACTCAATAAAAAGACAAAAGAAGAAAATATAGAAAACAGAAAATGATTTCTCAAGTAGAAGATTTTTGTTGTCAAGTAATGAGGTCATTTTAATATGGAATCAAAAAAATTCTGTTAGCATCATTAAGCACATTCTTCAGAGTAGAATATATAAGATGAATATTCATGAATGGAATATTTCAGTGCATTAGCAATGAACAATATCAAAGGGAAATAAAGACAGCAATTCTGATTCTAATGACATGGAAATGAATAAAATATTCATTGCTAAGCAAAGAATTACAAATGTCATGCACTGGCAACTGTGAAATACAGTCAGCAGAAATTAAAGGAGGCTTAACAATGAAAGATATCATTGCATACACGGACTGGAAGACTTAACGTTAAGCAGGTAAGAATATGTTGTGATTTGAGTATAGATGTCCCTCCAAAGCCTCATGTGGTCATACGTGGGGCTTTTCAGATGCCCTAAGTATAGAGTATGTAATATTAGGATTAAGGGAGTATGATCACTAAATCGGGCACCTTCCTAATCCCAGTAGCCTGATTACAATATAATGAACAGAAGAATTTATTTTCTCCCTTGCTTCCTTTTGCTGTCTTCTGCTCACCATGACATGCTTTTTGTTTTTTGTCTTCTGTGAGACTCATCTGTCAAGCCAATCAGAGACTGAAACCTCTGCAAACTGAGCTAACTAACCCTTTCCTCCTTTAGCCTTAGGTGTCAGCTTTGTCTCTGCAATGAGAGAAAAGTAACTAACAAGCAATACCGGACCAAATTATCTACAGTTGTCATGGGATCTTTATCCAAATTGCAAAGATGTTTCTTCGACAGAATTGAACATTTTGTCCCAAAATGTACATTCAATTCCAAATAACTCAAAGCAGTTCAGATAATCCTAACAAAGAACAATATTTAAAAATACAAAATATCAAAATTCAAAGTGTGCTGAAGAAGAAAGATATCAAAAGAGAAGCTGGCAGCAAATGAGAGCCTCCCTGGAACCCAGAATCAAGAAAGCTGGCAAAGAACAGCTTACTAAAAAGAAATTGAAAAGCTTCAGGAATTAATAAATGGCCAACAGGAAAGCCAGAAATCACAGATCAATTGTAGAACCTTAAGACAATGGAAAATTGAGAGAAAAGATCAAGTAAGTCTGGAATGCTAACGCCACCTCCTGAAAAGAAATCTGTCGCCAGAAAGAGAAAGATTAAGCCTCAGCCTGCATATTTGCCACTTTCCATGAATGAGAGGGCATTTGAACAGCTGAGGTGCCTCACCAGCCCTAAGGCTGTGAAAGTAGAAGAGACAGCCGTACTTCCGGGCACAAATAAACCACAGCCACTGAAATCTGTTGGTGAGAACACAGCCTTGAGACAACAAACCACTGATTGTCTCCTGGGGGTTGAAGAGAGTTCAAGGGAATGAGAAAAAAATAAGAATCAAGACGTATCATATAAAGGTACAAACTCTCAATGTGACATATAATATATTCATAAAATATGCCATAAAATTCAATTAAGACAGATTTTAAAAAAGAAAAGCAACTCAGGACTCAATACTCACACAATAAAAATAGATGTGTAGACAGAATAGGCCTTAATTACACTTAATTATCCTTTTCTTGTATCTTTTGTATTTCAAAACTACAGATCCTGAAATAAAACTCTTTACACCATTATTCCCACATGGGGAATTTTTTGAACTCATTTACTTCTTAGTTTTTGTTTCTGTTGTATTTTTCTTATTTTATTTTTTTATTATTTTTTCTTGAGTGTTTTTCTCTTACTTTCACCTAGTTTAACTTAATTTTTTATTCTTAATTTGATTTTTTGTCTTACTTTTCTTTCTTATTTTTCATCTTCTTTTTTCTTGATATTTAGAATTTATTTTCACTCTTCTTTTTCCCCACTGTTCCATTTTGTTGCTATTGCTATTAGATTTTACTAATTTTAGATATCTACTTTGCTTGATACTGTGATCATTTGCTAAAATTAATGGTGATATAGTTTTTGCATTACTGTGTGTCAATATCCAATTTAACTTTATACTACCATCGCACTTCTTTCTATTGCCGAAGGTGCCACAGTTGTAGCTTTTTCTTTCTTATATCAATATTTGGTTTATATTATTAGTGTTCATTTAATTTATATTATTATTGATGACAGATGTTAGCTCTAATTGGTATTTAGTATATGCTTGTATCTGGTTTTTATTTGTTTCATTAATACTACTGATGTTTGTTTTCTCCTCTCAGTGGGACTGGGAATTCCCCAGAAATACGTGGAATCAAAGATTATCAACTATTACATTCAGTTAGTTGAAACATAACCAAACCAGAAGGAACATCACAGAGATACTGATCTAACTAAAGACATTTCCGCAGTAGTGACAAGGTGTCTGCCTTGATTTTCAACCTGCAGTGGAAAAGCAATAGATATTGTACAATATAAAGTATTCAAAGGGAAATGGAGTAGGAATGAGTAATGAGGGGAAAGAAAAATTGTGATATTAAAAAAAAAGAAACAAAGATTATGTATATAGGGGGTGGGAGGTTGGAGAGTGGGTAAGGAAATAGGAAAAATGAGAATCCAATTGTGTCATATACTGGTACAAATTCTCAATGTTGAGTGTGATCATGATCTGTATATAAAATGTATCTGTTTCACAATTTTAAAAAAATTTGAAAAACAAGAACTAAATCTACAGGCTCATGGATGATACAAAAAAGCAAACTCAGAACTGAAGAAAGAAAAAATAAAACAACTCAAAATGTGTAAAAAGCTCATTCAATGAAATTATAGAAAAAAAAATTTTAAATCTACGGAACAAATTCAATATTCAAATACAAGAACTGTATAGAACTCGAAATAGCCATGAATAGAAAATAAAGCTCTGTGTGATATATCATGATCAAAACAGCACAAATTAAACCCACAGAAACAACATGAAAACTGATAAACAGCCATTAACAAATTAAGGAAAACTGATCAGAATGACAAAGCATTGCTAAACACAAAGCCTAAAAGTGTTTCATCCAACAACACAATATTCATTTTTCTCAGCACCTCATAGAACTTTTATAGATGCAGACCATATTGAAAGCCATGAAGCTTACTTAAATAAGTACAAAATAATTAAAATACTCTTTGGCATACTGTTGTATGATAGAGGAAAGAAACTAAAAATCAATAGCAGAGGAACCTTAAAAATACATAATAATTAGAAGATTAAATAAAATACAATTTGATAATCAGTGGAGCATAAAAGAAATCAGGGAAAAAAACTAAAAGTTTCTAAAATCAAAGAGCAATGGAAACATAACATATCAAAACTTGTGAGATGCAATAAAGCCAGACTAGCAGGGATAAATATATATTTTTATTTAAATCTTTTAAATGGCAATATACTAAACAAAATTAACATTCTGTTATAAGATTTATAACATATCTTTAAGTAACATGAATTATAACTGTTGTGCAAAGGTTAAAAGACAGTAATGGATGCTGATATGATAGTTTTTAATGTTAGCTGAATAAATATTAAATTGTTAAACTAAATCCATATATATCTACCAAAATTATTTTCTTATTCACAGCTATCCTGTCATCCCTAAAATTACATTATTTTCTCTGAATAAATATCTATGATTTTCAGGTTATCACATATTTGTCTAGACACACAATTAGCTTAAGGATTTATTTTCTTCCTTCCTAGCTTAATGGGCAGAAGACTCTAAATAACTACATCTCATTGTCTAAGAGTAATCAAATTATGCATAAGAATAGTCCTCTAAAAGGCAAGATTCTGTGTACAATGTTTAAGAAGGAAAGGGGAAAAGTTGTTGAACCATTTCAGCCAGTAAAACACCAGGATTATATGTGATTATATCTCAGGATGATTTTGTCTTTCATTCAAATAAGTTACTCATCAGGGCCAGAATAGCTGGGTACTAGCAAGGAAAGGAGGAATATAACACTGTCCTTACAAGGTTTTTTATAGTTATTTTTAAAATGTGTACATTTTGTGGCATTTCTGAGATAGTCACTATCACAAATTTTCTTTATCCAATTATATCTGGTAAGAAAGAAACAGATTTATATTTAACCTACGTCAATAATTACATGGTCATGACAAGTAAGGAAAACAGTAAATGACACTTTAGTAATGACCACTATACATGCAGTTTTGTAGACCAGCTAGTCTAAATAATTTTTCTCTTATTAGCCTATTATCTAATATATCTATCTTATAAATTTTATTTCCTGACTTCTGAGAGATTCATTTTAATAAAATACTATTTAAAAAGTGTTTTTGTTCATTTTTATGGAGGTATTAGATCCTTAAATTGAGAATTACTGATAGACCAGGAAGAAAGAAAAGGAATGTTCTTATTTGTTGAGTTGAATATAGATTAATCACAGTCAATTTTCATCTTCATTTCTAATTGAATTATTTATTGGTACATTTCATATACATTTCATGATTACACTCAATATTGAGAATTTGTACCAGTGTATGACACCAGTTAATTCTCATTTTCCTATTGCTCTACCAGCCTACAACCCCCTCATTCCCTATATACGGAAGCTTTGTTTCCTTTTTTAAATTTTTCATTTTTTCTTTCCCCTTGCTACTTATCCCTACCCTTTTCTCTTTGAGTATTTTCTGTATCACAATATCTATCATATATTCTAGAACTCATTTACATTTTTAGTACCTCATACCAGAGAAAAAATATGACATTTACACATCTGTGACCTATTTATTTCACTTAAGAGTATGTTCTCAAGGTTTATAGCATATTCTTACTGTAACTGATGCTGGAGTAGCAGAACAAGAAAGACACAGAGGCATTACTTTCTGTACACCCTCACTAGCACTTTAAAACACCAGGCAGAATCCTTCCTTAAGGCCCCAATGCACTGAAATTTAGAAAAAAGAAAAACTGGTGCCTCAAATTGCAATGCAATTTTTGCTTTTTCCCACAAATTTATTTCTGTACTTTTATTTCTTTCCCTTTCACATACATGCTTTGCCCTCTTTATTGGACTGCACTTTAACTGGAAAATTAATAAGACACAGGCACTAGATAAATTCTAAAATGTCGGCACATAATTGTTACTCTGGAAAGACTAATAGCATCTATTGATTCTGACTTCTAATTTAAATTGAGAGCTCTATGGAAGTGGCAAATGATTGTTTTCTAGAGGCCTTTTATTTATTTTCTATCTTTTATTATAAAAACTTTAGTTTTCTGTGAACAATAGATATATTTATAGTAAATATTTAGAGGATTACTGCTTTCAGCCTATGAAATATTTTATAGACAACTTGTACAATAGTCATTAGAAATTCAAGTAAAATGATTTTTATTGTTTATAAATAAAGATTGTAACTGAATTAAAGTGTAAAAATCATGTCTGCCAATAAATTTTGTATACGGTTCCAAGTTTACATACTATAAGAATTAGCACACAGCACACAGATTAAATGCAAATAAAATATTATGATAATAGCAGAGATATTCTCAACTGTATTAAGCAATTAGTAACACAATTATAGTACTATATTGATAACAAAACAATAGATATTGAGCACTTGTATTACAACTGTTTTGTATTATCTATTGTGACCAGTAAAAAACATGCACTAAAACAATTTGATTTAATGAGGATTTGAAATATTTGGTTATTTTCAGCTACTTCCTATGAGATCATGGGACCCTGTATCCAGGCATAATTCAGTATGAGGTAATGACTGGGTCAAAAGTTAAAGGAAAACTATACTTAATAGCTCAAGAAAGTTCATAAACGGAGTGAACTTCTTAAAAGTGGTTTTATATCTCCTTCTCGTGGGTGATACCTATGGATTCCTGCATTATCCATCTTATCTATTTACCATATTCATTTTTCTATGTATGTATGTACTTATGTATGTATGTGTCTATCTCAATGGAGAATGTTAATGTTAAAAAATAGCAAGTACTTCATATCATTACAAATTTCAAATGAAATTTAGTGGAAAATTCTGTCCATAATTTTTATGTCATTCAAATTTAGTGCTTTTTAGGGTGTATTTCTGTGTGTGTGTGTATGTGTGTGTGTGTGTGTGTGTGTGTGTGTGTGTGTGTGTGTGTACATGTCCAGGATCATATGTATTTGATCCTGACTTTTTTACTTTTTATAACAAAATAAATCCAAAACATTTTTCTAAAAGTAGTATAAAACCATTTGAATTGTTTTTAGCTGTTTTTTTCTTTTTTTATTCTTTCCTTTTAATGGGAAAGATCATAACTGAGAAAGAAGAAAAGGAAATATGAACCTCATTTTACATTTGCTCAATATAAATTCTTATAGACATCAATGAGGTACAGGAAAAGAGAGGTGTAGTCTGCTTTATATTGAGTCAATATAACTTTTTATAGCAATTACACATAAATTTTGGTATGGAAAAATATGGATGAAAATGCCATATAATTCACTGATCGATATGCTTATCTTAATAAATTCAACTAAATATATATTACATTAATACAGTTTTCATCACCAAAGTTCTTACCATTAGTCATGGTCATCAGTACTTTTCTGATCAGTTCTGGGATGTCAGAGAGCAATTGGAATCTTACTGATTTATGACATATTGAAGCACAGAAAATTATGCTTCACTGCCTAGTCACATCTAATCTGTGATTCATAAGCATTCTTCATTTTCTAATAGAAATATTACCTTCTTTCCATCTCTTAGTAACCATATTTTATGTTTTATTCTTATCCTTTTTATATCGCCCATGCTTGTTCTCCATGTCTACTACAAAATTAAAGTTTGTATGCAAAAAGGATTTCATTCACCCACAGCAAATGCTGCCCTCATACACTGTTTAAAGCATGGTAATTGATGTGATGAAGGATCAGAGCTGAGTAAAGTATAGCTCTGGCCTTCTGGGTGCTCATAGTTTACAATAAGTGGGTTCAAGTGCTAGCCCTGCAATTTCCTACCAAAGAGGTGTGTTCAAAATATACATTTATTGTTCAAATAAAAATGATTGCAGAAAAACACACTGCCATTAATCGTCTTGAAAATACTCCCAGTTTCCTCAAGACCATTCTTCTGATCCTCCTTGCCATCTTCTGAACCTGTTCTGGAAAACCTTTTCTGTGACCATCTTTGGAATGTGTGCTCAAAAACATGGATAAGAAATGCACCTAGTGAAATATGTGAAAATACTGATTTGAGATATTTGTTTTATCCCACATTTTCAGATATCTGTTACTTATAAATGAAAATACAAGCAAGTACTGTCCATAAGGCTACAATGTTGAGAAGTTTCTATGCAATAACTCATTTAATTTTCAAAACAAGAGAAGACACATTCATTTTATGCATGAGTTATGTCATTTTCCATCGCTAAAATTAAAAATCAATGGGATCAAATTTGAAAAGTGGTATGCTTACTAAAATAGAAAATATAATTTACACAATATGAAAGATAAATGATATGAAAAGTGTAAGATGGTATGCAAGTGTGAAATCCTGTTTACGTACAAATACGAATTCTATTCTAGTTGTATAGTTAACAATATGATTCAACTATAAAAATAATGTCGATATTTCCATACTTTCTAATGGAAGAAATATATTCTCTACTAATGATCACAATTTAAGTAAATATTTGTCCATTCCCTTTGGCAGACTAATTCCTGATAATACTATTTAAGTAGTATTAAATAGAATACATCTTCAATCTTCATTATAATTTCCCCTTTTAAAACATTCTAGATTGTTCACAGAATTCATTGCCTTTTAAATTACACCTGATTTTTTTTTAGACAAGGTTTCACTACGTTGTTTAGATTGGTCTCAAAGTCACAGTGTCCCCTGCCCCAGCCTACTGAGCCCTAGGATTACAGGGGTGCACCACCATGCCTGGTTTTATACCTGAACTTATGAAAAGTAGTTTTATCATGTATATTAGAGTTAAATAATGCCAGTGACCTTTCAAAAGTAGTTACAGGTGTCTACATATTAACTGCATCTTCAATTTGTGCTCATAAAATATGGTATATTTTTTAAAAAGAGCCTGAAAAATTTTGACAAGTAATTATACTTTAAACATACTTTATATAGACTATATTAATCACAATTAGATTCATGAATACATGTCAAAAGTGAAACAAATCTTTTCACTCTTAAATATATTTACAATTATATGGAACCACAATGGACTCCCAAACTGAAATTTAATGCTAATTTAGACAAATACGGCTTAAGGTAGGAATGCATGACAATATTTTAAGATACACAAAAATATATGGAGACATCTAAAATATTTTGTGTTTCCCTAAACAGTATAAAAATTATAGTTTCATAACCATAATTATTTTAACACCACAATTATTCATGAAGTAATTTTTCAAAATAGCTGAATTTTTGGTATGGATCCACTTAAGCATATGATCACAAGTTCTTTTTAGCCTTTTTGAACTAATTACATTTTCCCTATTCCATATTCCCCTTTTCTGCAGGAAAGTCCTTCAAAATGTTTCTCTTATGTATGTTATTACTAAGAAAAGAGATGATATTTTAAAAATCTGTAAATTACAAATTTACTATCTATTTAATAAAAGTAGATCCTGTATTAGGTAGAAAAATTAACTTTTCACATTTTTATATCATGATCAAATTCAAAGAAAATCATTTTTAATATGTAGTTACTAAACCTGCTACTGTTAATATTTAAAAATGAAATGACCTTTTATCTTTCTTCTGACTTAGAAAATGCTGATAAGACCTCCATTCGGAGATACTTTTCAGCTATTTACTGGACAATTTAAACATAACTTGAAGACCAGAAGGCTTTAAGTTAAAAGAAAGATAAAATGTCCATCATTATTGGACTAAGTAAAATATGTTCAATTCAGTTTCTTATATTAGATTTTACTTTTCACAAACTTCAGTCTACTAAGAATCTCTGAAAGTCAGAAAAGAGAATCTGCAATTTCTGTAAACTTCTGGTGTTAAATTTGTGAGTACCAGTATCGTGAATTGTTATACCAGGAACGAATTTGAACTCTTAGATTATTTGAATTGGGGCATTCCTGCATACAAGACTTTATAGAATTTTCAGGAAAGGGTTCTCAGAATGTTTGAGGTGCCGGGCTGGAATTGCCAAGTTAGTCCAGAGTCCTAGGTACAGCAGCCCTTCACTATGTGGAACTATTGCATATCAGTGGCAAACTGAGTGCTGAAATGAAAGTAGGGACTATGCAATCATCTGATAACAGGGCTCATTTTTGTCTTTCCTATAAACACATATTTTTGCATGTTTTGATACACTTGATTTTCTTGGAATCACTTCTGTATAAATTGAAAATGGGTTGTACATTGTTTAGTTCAAAATTTTATTAAGCTGTCTGCTATTTCAGAAAATTGCATCAGTCATGTTAATTCTGCTCACATAGTTGAGTTGCCAGTAGGGTATTTATCTTTTTTTTACATTTGTAGTTATAGTATTTATAGAGATTCCAAATATAGGCAAAACAATGTAGCTGCTGCTTCATTATATCTCCTAGTGCAATCAGGCTGGAGTATAAACATTGAAATCGGTATAATTTGTGTTTTAAGTTATGCTTTTCTTACTACCATTGTTCTCATATGGTTAAGCATTCTTTTTTAAGAATGATAACATTTACATCTGAATAGTAAATGGGAACATAACAAAATAAAATATTTTCCTTCAAATTATCACATTGTATTTATACAGTTGAAAAACTAATAAATAATTACCCCATACCAGTCTAGTTTAGAACTGATGTGCAATGAGATTTTCACAATTTCTGGGAAGAAATTTGAATTCTTGGCAAAATGCCTGAGCAATCTGTAAATAAGATTAAGAATTTGTGGGATGGAAGATAACCTATTTAACTGGTTAATATAAATACTTGTCACATTTGTATCTAATAGAATTATTCTATCAACTCCATTAGAGAATTTTTCCTTAAGGGATATTTGACAATATCTATAAATACTTCCAGTTGTCACAGCTGGGAGTTGTGACATAATGACATAATGGTATTCACATAGTGTGAGTAGCAACTAACCATGCAGGCAGAGACTAGGAATACCATAAACATTTTAAATATACACCACAACAAACAATTATCCAGTAAAACTTTAGCTGTGACTCTTACCAGGTGACTCCGGGTCCTTTAGCAGAAATGACCATCAGAGATTGTAACAAAAAAGTAAGGAAACAAATTTTATATATATGGGGGGGGTGGTAGGGTGGGTGGGGCTATGGGAAAAAATGAGAATTAAGTTGTGTCTTATACTGGTACAAATCCCCATTATGGAGTGCAATCATGATGTGTATATTTAATGTACCAATAAAGATAATTAAAAAAAAAAAAGAAATGACCATCAGGCAAGAAAAGTAGTAAGTACACTGGCTTGGGAAACTATCTCGAATTCAAGAGGAGACAAGGTTGTTGCTGCAATAATCCCTGCAGGGAATAATAATAACATGTGTGATTAGGTGATTCATTGGAAGTCACCTGCTGTTTCCACATATACTTCTAAAAACCATTTATTTTATTGGGACATTTTATACACACATCATGATCATATTCAACATTGAGAGTTTGTACCAGTACACGACACATTTTGATTCTCATTTTTCCCATTCCCCTACCCACCCTCCAACCCTCACTCCCTATATACATAAGCTTTGTTTCCTTTCTTTTAACAGTCATTTGTTTCTCTCTCTGTTTTATTTATGCCTACCTACCTTTTCTCTTTTTCTTTTGAACATTTTCTTCCTGTTTCACAATACCTATCATTCATTTAAGAAGTCATTTTCACCTTCAGTTTCTCATACCAGAGAAATGATATGGTATTTGCACATCTGTGTTCTACTTAATTCACTTACGAGTATGTCCACAAGAGGCATCTATTTCAGTACGAATGACTCAAATTTATCATTCTTTATTGTTGAGTAATACTCCATTTTTTTTTTTAAGAAAAATCGTCTTTATCCAGTCTCCATTTGTGAGCATTTGGGCTATCTCCAAGATTTACCTATTACAAACTGAGCTGCTATGAATTTGGGTGCACATATGTCACTGTGATATGAATCTTTAAATCTTTTGTGTTTATATCTAGCAGAAGAATAGCAGGTAAATGAGACCTCTAATCCTAGGTTTTAAGGATTCTCCACACTAATCTTCACAGTGGTTGCACTAGTCTACATTCCCACCAACAATGGAGAAGGGTTGTTTTCTGCCCACAGTCCCACCAGAACCGTAAACAAAGACCTACAACAGCTGTAGTCTAAGAATGGCACACTAATGTCCTGGTCCTTCCCATAGAATTCTATGTTAGCAAACTAAGCAAGCACGATCACCAAGAAGGACAACCTATTGAGAGTTAATGAAATCTAAAAGAAGTGGGGGAAGAGAAAAATTATTTATGGGCTCATGACAAACTATAAGAGTGAAGATATTGCTTAGCATATTGATCATCATGTTATAAATTTGTCCAAGAACTGTGACTCTCTACACAGCTCTTCCTAGATTCACTAAGTTCAAATTGAAAAATGAACAGACTACGTAGTGTCAGTAGCAAAGGGAAAGACCATATCGGATGTCCTTTGACTCGTACCAAATGTCCCTTAAACTAGAAATGGCGTATTTCAGTTGCTGTGAATGTTGGTCGCTAATTAATATCTTAATTGCCACCCTTTTCTAAAGAATTATCCTGAGCTGGTGCTAGCTTACCTAGCATCTGAAAGGTTATATTTCTCTCTGTACACTCTTTTCTAAATACCTGATAAAGAACTGAAACAAGAATACATAAAATATTCTCCTTGTTTCAAGGCATATGATTTATGTTCCAGATGTGCATCATTACTCTTGTTTAGCAAACCTAGATAGTTCTAGTTTTTAGGTGACATGAAATCTTTGATGTATCATTTCCTCACTACTATACTGATTCTTTACATGGAGTATATCCTCAGTAAAGCATATAAACTTGAACTTCAACCTCTGCTTCAGAGGAACAAACCTAAGACCTTGACAAAAGGTGAGATTTCAATTTTTCTCTTCATTATTTATTTCTTTGTTTAGCAAACCCAGGAGAAATGAGTAAAAGAAATTGACATAAGAATAAAAAAATATGTAACAGGAAGTATGGTGAATGCAAGTAGAGAGTATTCCTTTTTAGCTCTATAAAAATGCAAGTTGAAACAAGTTCATTAAGAAACATCCTCAGGGAAGGTATAAAGATTTTTTTTAATCTTATTTAAAGTGTCAGGGTAAAAATAGGAATGACAAAATTGTGAGTGCCTAAGAAATTAAGTTCTATTTAAACAATGTAGACTAAGGGCATACATGTTTTATTCCTCACTAGTGGACTTGAGAGACTATGATTGCTTTACAAATATTAATCACTCAGAGTAATCAAAGGCCATTTAAACAACCTATAATAAATGTATACATTACATGAGTGTTTGATCACATTATTTGAATTAAAGCATCCAGTGTAAAGCGTACATTTGCTTCATATTTTGGATTATTTTTATTCACTTCTCTCTAATTTATTTTTAGCATCATTGAAATCTAGAATGTGAGAGGACCAATTGTGCGGGTAACTTTCTATGGTCTGCTTTGGGGCATAATCAATGTTGCAGCCTCCTGAAGGCCCTGGAGGACTCTTGTGCTAAACTATTGATCTACAGAGAGAATAAACAAATCCGCATTCTTATCTTGAAAACAATAAATGTTCCTTTGCTTTTAAATTTAATTTTGTTTTTTACATATATTAGGCTCTCAAAGGAAAAAAATGTGATGATTTTAAAACAGGAAACAAAGCTTATGTATGTAGAGAAGTGAGGGCTCTAAGGAGATCAGGGAATGGGGAAAATGAGAATCCAGAAGTGGCTTGTACAGGTCCAATCTCTCAATGTTGAATGTGATCATAATATGTGTATAAAATGTGCCAATAAAGTCAATTAAAGAACGACAATGATGAGAAGGCTCTGCATTGTAAATTAAGAACATAACATATTTTAGAGAACACTTTTGAAAACACATGAGCATATTCAACGCAGTAAAGAAATTAAAGAAAGTCTTTGTGCTAAACACACTGAAATTTAAAAAGAAGGGAATCCTGTCTTATCTACTCATCCTCTTCACAGAAATTCCTATGTTAGCATTTAATTGAATAAACTGATAATATAAATATTGTGGAAAGCATCTTTTTTTTTTCTTTTTTTCTTTTTTTTTAGGTTTTTGGAGACAGGGTCTCGCTTTGTGGTTCAGGCTGGCCCTGAGCTCAGCCTCAAACTCACATCACAATCCTCCTGCCTCTGCCTCCTGAGTGCTGGGATTACAGGCGTGAGCCACCACGCCCGGCACTGTGGTATGTGGTACTGGTTGCTGCTGGGTGTGGGTCTCCACACCCAGTATTGTTAT
>PVIR01019027.1:0-32408 GCA_004026965.1 Petromus typicus | reverse complement strand
ATTCCCCGGTAACCACATAACAATACTGGGTGTGGAGACCCACACCCAGCAGCAACCAGTACCACATACCACAGTGCCGGGCATGGTGGCTCACGCCTGTAATCCCAGCACTCGGGAGGCAGAGGCAGGAGGATTGCTGTGATGTGAGTTGGAGGCTGAGCTCAGGGCCAGCCTGAACCACAAAGCAAGACCCTGTCTCCAAAAACCTAAAAAAAAAAAAAAAAAACTGGGACACATTTTTACTTGAATATTAAATAAAAGAATGACCTTGGGGCCTGAAAACTTAGTAACATTTCAGTTACATGTTTAAAAACTATACTTTATTTTAAAGAGTAACTAGAAATAGTCATTGACCAAAATGATAAAGACACATGATCATTTTTAAATAACCTGATATAATCCCATCAATAATGTTTCATGGTGCCAGAGGGCAAACTGCTATACCAGAAAAATTATATATCTTCCAACATAAAGATATTAAGAAAGAGAATAGATAAAATCTCTACCATTTTTTAAATTTGTTTTACTTATTTCTGTAAATGATAGTGTACCAGTGAGTAATCTGTATGAGAAATGCCTCTTAATCTCTCCTACGTGGGCTTTCCCTTACTTTTCTTTAATGGACAGGAAATTAAATACTGTATTGTCAGTCATCTCATGACAAGGGAGTCTCCTTTTTATAATACAAAAATATTGCCTGACTGCATTTACTTTAAGGTTTAAGCAACCAAAAGCTTTCAATGCATCGGATTTGGCTAGAAAAAAAGGACCACAGAAAGTATGAAAAAGACTGCACACAGACCAAATGATACCTGTTACCAGCACTAATGAATTACCTATTCATAGGCCTTGGACACCTGAAAACTAGTCCGTGGATGTGGGGTTGTACCAGTGAGCCTCACATCCCATAATATTCAATAAATCTCTTTTAACTGAGTGAATAAATATTGCTCATTCAAAATGAGGATTGATGAATTGTCATTTCTTTGTATATACTCAGTTTTGTTTAGGACATGTGATATGTGTCTACAGTCCCAAATTGCTCTCCACTAGCCATATAGCAATTTATGTATAAATTTAATAAATTAAGTTCCTTAGCCAGTGGCTACTCTGAGGGTAAGATCATGTTCTTAGTCACTTCTCTATTCCTGATAAGATAAAAAATTATAATTATTAAAGGCTGAAACATTAAAGATGTGCATCCCAACAAATTATAAACTCTCTTAAGCACCCCACACACCTCTCATATATGGCACATTTATTCCAGAAGTCAGGAGTATTAATAATTCTACTACATATAGGGTAAAAAAAAAGGCTTGACTATCAGGAGTCTTTTGTAAAGGCTTCTTTCTCTCACCTCCAAGACAATATCTTTCTGTTATCGAAAGATGGTACCTTCACAGAGTTTATGCTGATTGACCTCATGCCCTATAAGAGAAAAATGTCATCCATAGTGATATGTTTCTGGGAGAAAAAGTCAGAAATATTTATAGTACCACTGCAATACCAGACAGAACCCAAGAACATCCAACTGTGTTTTCTTTTTCTTATCTTACAGTTCCATCCCTTTGTCTTTCATCTTTTTGTTTCCAGGAGATACTAACTTTTCCTACATCTCTAGGCCATCCTTTCAGTGAGCATCAGACTTTCTCAGCCACACATCCCTACACTCGTAGCCAGATCTCTGAACATCCCTCGTGCCCATGTGAGCCATTCTTCATGCCCCCTGGTTAATCTAGTCTGTGCTGCACAACTGTCCTGACAACCACAGAGGCTTCCATGACAGAGGTCTACATGCTAGGGCCAAATGAGCATCTCTCCACAGCCCATCAGACTGCCTGGTAGTCCTGTGTGAGAAGTTCAGACAGGGCTTTGCTACAGTGCCAAGCCATAGCCTGGGGGTGAGACCACTCCAAAGTTCCCGTGGAGTTGAGATGCAAGATTAACTCGAGGAGGAAGCCCCCAGAGAGACGGTCCACAAAGGCTAATTCTGCAGCCATTCCTGCCTGAATGCCATGTCAGTGGATGTGCAGAGGAAGATCTACTGTCAGACCATTTTTTAATTTCAAAGAGAATTGATTTCCATTCGGTAAATAACCTCCAGCTCACTTAAATTAAGAAGCATTCTTTCTTTGGCACTCTTCCCCTAGCCACATTAGCAGAGGAGAAGCCCAGAGCTACCCTGTGTAGCCCCTGTCTGACTGACAGCGCTGACAAAAGGCCCCTCACTCCCGCTGGGGATGCTGGGTAGAGGGTTCTCAGGAGCAGCTCAGTCTCCAGAACCTGGAGCTTCCTCATAACCATTTATCAAGAGCTGTTAGAGCTCAGCAAACAAACAGCTCCCTGAGTTCCCTGTCACCTCTCTGAGTGACAGAAAACAATCGATAATGTTTGTCTGTGGCTTTTATTGTGACAGGGATGTTTGAGAGAGTAAGAAATACAGGATTTCACTGCTGCACAGCAGGGCTCCCACACCACCCCCACCTGCAAATGGAATGGGCATCTAGAGAAATGTGAACCTGTACAGGCTCTGCCACTTCCCTGTGCAGAAAGGAAATAGTTTTAATAGAGTAGCAACAGAGAAACACCTTTTTCTGGGTGTTTAGGAGGAGCTCTTCCAGGACCTGCCCTGAAGAGCAGACTCCTGCCAAATCAAGGACAGCTGCAGTCCTAGCCTGGGCCCTGCGTGCTCACTCCGCAGTGCTCCCCCAGCACACAATGATGTAGTCTGCATAAATGTGCCTCCATGCACATCTCATTCGATGTACCTATGTGGTCCAGCAGAATGGAAGAAATCAAGAATGTGAGAAGGGACACAGTAGCTGATTATCTCAATTATAAGATGAAATAATATTAAGAACATGTTGTACACCTGAGCACTAAGACGTAAAAGATTAAGTCGAGGCTCTGCTCCCTGTTGGATATTCACAACCATAAGGCACCTGAAACAAAAGATCATCCCACATGTGAAGATCTGGAAAGCCTTCCCACCATGGACAGAAAGAAGAGCTCCAAGCATTGGTGGATGTAGTTCTGTTACGTTGGATTCAATCCTTTAGTTTAATCCTGATTCATGGATGGCTGGGAATATTCATCTCTTTAGGCTCTGATGATTCCCAAGCCAACCAATCCATGTTCTGGTCTGTGTGTGTGTGTGTGTGTGTGTGTGTGTGTGTGTGTGTGTGTGTGTGTGTATGGCTTGTATGCACTAAGGGTGGAACTTAAGGTCTTGTACATGCTAAATAAGCATCATATCACTAAGCCACAACCAGGCTGGAGTTATTCAAAGCCCTGGCCACAATAGTGGAAACGGTAGCATCACTTTGGATCCTCACAAGCCCCTCTTTATTGGCTGGAGAACAGGATTGTTCCACTACTGTCTTGTTTTGATCTATTTTTAGTATTAGAGTCTGAACCCAGGGCCTTTGCACTGAGCTACTCCTCAGCCTTTTCTTTATTTTTTATTTTGAGACCGAGACTTGCTAAATCATTCATTGTGCTGCACTCAAATTTTCAGTCCTCCTGCCTCAAGCCATCCAAAGTGCTGGACCTAGCAGTGTGTACCACCATGCTTGGTCTCTTCTCTGCTCTTTTAAAACAAGGATCTAGAGTAAATTTCTTCCCACTAGCTGCCCTATGTGAGACCTGGCAGGCAGCAGTGAGATAGTCAATCTTCCTATTTTCCTCTGTTTGCTGCTGGTTAGCAGCACAGTCTGGGGGTGGGGGGTCTGCAGCAGCATCTGGTTGCAAGCGTGCAGTGGGAGTTGGGAAGTAGCTATGGCAGCAACATTTGCAGTCTCTGGGTCACGAAATACAGCAGAAGGGCTCTCTCGATGTCCACAGTTCAAGTGAATGGGAGGTGCACCCATGGATCTAGACAGTGTATAAACTGACTGCCCACTAGGGAAAAGGTAAAGCCGCAGGAGAGAGTGAAATTCCTTGTCATTCCAGCTTTAAACTGGGCAAAAAAAAGCAAGGCTTACAAAAGTACACTGAATCACTTCCCATTTGACTATAGGGTGCTTCTCTGAAGAGTGTTGCCTTCTGCAGAAGCAAAACTCCCTACAGTGATAAGAGCAAAAGCATCTGTGTCTCCCAACCAACTGCAGTTTCTTGTACTGGCAGCACGTACTGCCTTCATATGGTTTTCTGTTCTGCTGTATCTATTTCCTTTCTCTCTCTCTCTCTCTCTTTTTAGGTTTTTTGAGACAGGGTCTCACTTTGCAGTTCAGGCTGGCCCTGAGCTCAGCCTCAAACTCATCACAGCAATCCTCCTGCCTCTGCCTCCCGAGTGCTGGGATTACAGGCATGAGCCACCTCGCCGGGCACTGTGGTATGTGGTACTGGCTGCTGCTGGGCGTCAGTCTCCACACCCAGTATAGGTATGTGGTTACCAGGGATCGAACCTGGGCCCTTGCGCTTGCAAGACAGGCACCGGAACCATTGAGCTAAATCCCTGGCCCTCTCTGTCTCTCTTTTAATAAAAGTAAAAGTAGAAGATTGTACAGAGCTTCAGGACTACAGTAGTTCCATATCACTATTTCCTAAATATATTTTTTACCAACACCGAATCACTAGGATGCTTTTCCTAATACGACTTACAGATGGTCTAATGATTGCAGATAATCTAACTTTATACCCTGTCTAGGAGGACAGCAGAGAAAGAAAACTAAGAGCCAGGGGACTATGTAAATGTTCATGCCCAGACAGGAGCTGGAATAAATTTCTCAACTTCAGCATCATGCTGCCTCATGCTCTTCTCCAGCTACAAGAGACAGGAGAAAGGAGTCCAGGGTTTGGGGCATCGAAGAGCAACTTTGCATTATCAACCAACGTGGGATCTGGACACCTGAAAGCTCACTGATCTCATTCCAGCTCCGAGGAAAAATTACAAGCTTGTCTGGAGTTGAAAGTATGATTTCTGCTCATGTCCTCCACACCTGACTAACCAAGGACCTACTCTTCATAAGACCTAAACTAGGTTGCCGACCCCTCCCAGGTGCCAAACCTTCTCTTCACCATTGCTGCACCTCCTAAAAAAGCACAATGGCACCATTAACAGAGGCCACTGGCCTGGTGACCTCCTTTCAAACGGACAATGCTGAAAACTAAAGACCAAAACTGTGGCATCTTAATAACTGGTACTGGTGTTGTATCGATTTATTATTGATATCCTGACCATGACTAAGTTCTCGGTGTCTGCAGGCTCTGGCCTCACACAAAGCTCTAAATGGTTGGCTTCTTCTGGATCCTGAACACAAACTAGTTGAAGCTGTTGTTTTAAAAAAATTATGAAGTTTCTTTTTAAAAATTAATTTTCTTGATACAGTGTAAATATGCATGAGGATCACATTCATCATACGGAATTTGTACCTGTACGTGGTATATCTCGATTCCTCCTTTTTTCAATTCTCTCCTCTCTCCAAGCATTTTCCCCTTATTTGTAGAAGTTTTATTTCCATCTTTCCTTTCTCTTCTCATTTTTCTCTTCCTTTCCTTCTTTTTCCTCTCCTTTCTCCCTATTTCCCTTTTCCTTTTGAACAATTTCTCCTTATTTCACATTACCAGTTATACATTTTGGTGTTTATTTATACTTTTCATTGTTCAGAGAAACAATATGATATTTATATATTTTTGCTCAATTTGGTTCACTTAAGAATGTAGTCTCAAGGTGCATTCATTTAGCTATAAAAGTCTCGAGTTTCTTCTTGATGGCCAAGTTAGTATCCATTACATTACAATAAGCCACATCTTTTTCATCCATTCATCAGCTGATGGACATGTGTGCTGTCTCTAAAACTTCGCTGTTATAAACTGTGTTGCGCTAAACATCAGTTCAAAGATATTGTTGTGGTATGATGCCTTTAATTATTTTGAGAAGATACTCAGAAGGGAAAAACCTAGGTTGAATGGGCCCTCTAATTCTGGTTTGTTTGTTTTGTTTTGAGACAGGGTCTCACTTTGTAGTTCAGGCTGGCCCTGAACTCGCTATATAGTTGAGGCTATCCTTAAACTCACAACAATCCTCCTGCTTCTGCCTCCTGAGTGCTGGAATAACAGGCATGAGTTATTACACCTGGCACTGTGGTATGTGGTTACCAGGGATGGAACTCAGAAACACTAAACCTGCTGCAAAACAGGTTAGGTAAAACTCTTGAAGACACTGGTTTAGGGAAAGATTTCATGAACCAAACCTTCATAATACAAGACCTGGCAGAAAAAAATCAACAAATGGAATCTCATCCCATTAAAAACCTTCTGCACAGCAAAGGTAACCACCAACAGAGTGAAAAGGCAACCAACAATATAGGAAAGAATTTTTACCAGCTGTTTCTCAGACAAAGGGCTACTATCTAGAATATACAAGGAGCTTACAAAAAATCAGCCCACCCAAATTTATACCCCAATTCTGAGAAGGCTTCACTCTTCTCTCTTGAGCAGATTAGCTGAGCACATGCCCGAAAAGTTTCTTTTCCATCATTCTTAAGCAGTATTTACATCCTCTTATACAGTGCCTACAGTCTCTATTCTCGTACCATTACACAAAGCTTAGCCTTCATTTTTGCTGTGGTTATTTTGTTAAGTTTCAGTGCATACTAAATGAAAATGAAAGTACGTTTCTTATTGCTGTACACAATCACAATGACCCTAGCAGGAAGTGAGACTTGACAACCTGATGAAAAGAATAGAAATAGAATAATCATGAATGTATAGATACATTAGACCTCAGAAGGAAAAGCTGGATGGTGTCAACTTACCAGAGGCTACTGGCTTGACACATTTTATAGCTCATGAGAGTAATACTATAATACTGTTTGTACATTTTAGTGATACTCTTATAATATTAATAATGAATCACATAGAGAGGATTAAAATGGTATTTACCTTAGTCTTTTTATAGAGGTAGAGGAGAATGTAATGCATTTTTCTCTAATTATCCATATTTTGTAAGCTGGTAGACTTTGGCACCTGAAGAAGCACTCTTTTGTTATAATGACAATCATAGCCACTACTCCAGAATACCTGCTCCACACCAGGCAGTGTGCCAGGTGTTTAATATATATTGTCATTAATCCTACTGGGCATGAGGCTGCAACATGCCAGGCATGTATCCGAGAGGTTGGGAAAGGCAGATTCATTCTGTTGTGCCATGGGTAATTAGTTTTATTTTTAGATTTAAAGAATTTATAGATTGTCTTCTTCAGGGGTAGAGGCGCGTGCAATGATTTCATTTAATTTACTGTATTAAGCTGATGTAATTTGGCACTTGAAGTGATAATCCTTTGTTGTAAAAATAATAGCCATCATTTGTAAGTAACACTTCCTTGGCAAGAAATGTGTTGGGTGTTTTAGCATAAAATATCTTTAATCATACAGGTAGTTATTATTATAACTCCATTTTCCACACTGAGAACATATAGTTCAGGAAGATTTTCATCTGCTCAAGGACAATGAGTAGAAGAGCCAAGACTCAAATTAGTTGCTTAAGACCCTAAAGCTATATTCTTCGCAACCCCATCAGACTCTGTTTATAAAGGAAATCCCTAATGTCCAACTTACTGTCCCCTGGCAAAGCCTACAAACAAGTCATCTCTGTAATGAACTTTCTGGTAGAGTGAGAAGGCTCCTATTTCTGTCTCTCTTGTCCCTGCAACAGTGTTGTGAGCCAGGCACGGAGGAGTCCATCTCCATCCTGTGAGTCCAGCCAAGGAAGAATTTTAATCAAGTTAGTGGAGCCCATCCTGAGCGGTTCCTTGACGTCACCGCTGAGTCCATCACTTCAGAGTGACCAGCCTAAAACCTGCACACCACACTCAACTCTTTCTTGGCAACAGAAACCACCCTTAAAAATAGCTTCTGGACTTTGGAAGGAACTTCTCCTGGTCCCTACAGCAAGGAAGGTGCCTTTGGCTTTGGGATGAGTAGCTCTTTGGGCAACAGTCAATTCTGCTCTACAAGAAGACACAGTATCCCACTCTCTCATTCTGCCACAAACGCCCTTGTCATTCCTGGTCTACTCTAAATCTGACTTGTGTTCCTGGTTCTGAGCTCTAATGGCAGTTGGTATGCCGCACTATTAGAAAGACACATATCACATTTTCAAAACCCTTGATGCCTGAATATAAACAACCTTTACAACCTCTCCTAGGAGAGGGAAACTCTAGAAATCTTCCCACTGTGGGTGATGGAAAGATTTCGGCTGCACATGCACTCTACATCTTAACGATTCCTTACCTCCTCCCCAACTTCAGTGCAGCATTTACTTGTGGATGCAGATTTTTAAATATTTTTTTCAGGTGTGTTTCAATTAAAGACTTGTTATTGTCAAACCAGTCTAGTGGAAATATCTAAGTCATAAGGCTCAAGTCTCAGTTTGGGGGCTTAGTAGCATCATAATAACCTACAACTATGTGGAGTTTTGTGGTGGCAACAGTTCCATTTCACACCCTTACTGGAGTTTCACCAGAGATGTCTGCATCCAGCTTGACACCAGATGACTCACCATCTCCCCTTCCGCTACTATATGACTGAACAAAGATGTCACAGGGATGTAGACCAAATTGGAAGCTGGTAAATATGGAGCAGCTTATACATGAGATCTCATGATTTGTAGACAGAGTCTACCCACAGTGAATGCAGACATCAGTATGGGTCACTTTCAGGGAAAAAAAAAGATGTATGATAGCATTTATTATAAAAAGGGTGGCTTTGTCCCCTCACCTCACCCAAACCAAGGCTGAGTGCCTCTCACGTCATATTACTCTGACTTCCTCTTTTGCTTCCCTCTTCCACTAGGTGGGAACCTTGTGCATACACTGGGATCAATTCTGGGGTCATCTGCTCAGCTTCCAGATACTGACTTTCCCATTCATTTAGCCATGTTCTGGCACTGGACTCACCTTCTCCAGGAGTTTGTTTTGATGCTACAGCTCACAGCAGTCTTTCTCTAAACTTCTACCACTTACATCCATACCATCAACCCAGCTCATATTATGCTACAAAGAATAATCACCTCTCCAAAATGTCTACAACAGGGCACATATGAAAAGGGACTTAGCACGTGTGATTAAATTGAAGAACTTGCTATGGGAAGATCACCCTGGACTAGTAGAACTCCCAGAAAGAGCACAGTCTTTCAAATATTTCAGGCCACTGAGACTCCTTTTGGATGATGGACTTCTGTAAAAGTGTAACATTATAAGTTTGTAATGTGTTGAGCCACTAAATGTGTGGTTATTTGTTATAGTAGAAATAAGAAACTAATATTCTTATTCATTAAATGTATTATTCTTTACTTCATATATATGAGTATTCTCCCACTAAGATATCATCTATGTTTTAATAAATTGATCTTATTATTTTCCTCTTTTTTCTTCATACAGTGAAGTCTTAATCACGCTCCTTCCATTAGCTCTCTCCCTCTAGACAAAGCTGTCTTGGAAAGCAGTAGGGTCAGGGAGAACAAAGGAGGCCTCTAGTCACCAATGACTAGGAGTACAATTTAATTCGCCAAAATAATGAACTCTACTATACCCCAGTCCAAGTTTCCTTCCATAAATTGATGATAGAAAACACAAAGGGTAAAGCAACCTGGATTTATTCACATTTGTTCAGATTATTTGAGAAAAAAGACCAACAGGCTGGGCCATGTTGGTACTAAACACAAAATCTCAATATCTAAAACTTATGCATATGGGGGTGTGGAGTGGGCAAGAGAATGGGAAAAATGAGAATGAAGTCATGTCATATGCTGGCACAGATTCTCAATGTTGAGTGTGAGCATGATGTGTACATGAAATGTACCAATAAAATCAATTTTTAAAAAATTAAAATTAGGGGAACAGGATGGATGGGAGGGAAGATAAAAATGATCAAGATGCAATATTTACATGCGCCAGTTCTCCATGAGGAATGTATTTATTATGTATTGTAAACATATACTAATAAAAGAAGAAAGAAAAAATTAAGTTAAAAATTTCAATATCTAGCTGTTTGTCTGTCATCCATTTGTCTGTACCCCTTTGATCTGCAAAAGGACTACAGTCATAGGATCCCCTGCTTTGTCCTCTATTGAGGCTGGACCCGAGCCCTCCAAGGTGATCTTGACAGCAAGCACGGCTCTACTGATCGGCTTCATTTACACACAGCTTTTCTTCCTAGAGTCATTAACACTCCCTAGAGTTGTGGGAGTCTGGTGGGGCTCATCTTCGCTGAATTCCAGTTCACTCACTGTATGTTTTTCTTTAGCAACAAATGTGTAAATTGTTCTATACTTCCCACCTTCTGAGATCCTCAGATAGCTGGTCAAATATACTTTTTAGCTCATCCTGTTTCTACTAACAAATCACACAGAATATTTCCAATCATGTAAAGCCATATAATTTACTTTCATGTCCCTGGAAACAAATGTATTTTGTGTTTTTACTGTATTAATTACTTAACCTAATGTATTCCCTTATGCATATCGATTGATTTATCTTCCAAATTATCTCCCAAACTCATCATATATTCTTTGAAATACTGGCTAGTCTACCAGAAGGTTAACCCTCCTGTTCACATCTCCTCACTTTGGAGGGGTCCTCTGGAGAGAATTTTTCAGGCTCCATGAAATGTATGACTTGCAGTCTCAGAGGACACAATAGCACTATTGCAAAGTTTCCATTGACAATGTGCCGAAAAACAGGGAACTCAGACAAACACCATTGCAGGTGCATTTTTGTGAGGCAGAGAAAAACATGGCACTCCCTTCCCAGCTGGCAAGTTGTCATCCCTTCTCAGAAGACATTGTTATGTCTTTTAGTGACAAGTAGACAAGGACCAGAGTATTTGTCCTCTTCTTTGTGGCTCTTCTGAAAAATCAAATGCCTCTCATATTTTGAAAAGGAAGTAATGCCTTTTGCACTTGCATCACTCGCTAGAATGTTATCAAAACAAGCTCTTCTCCTTGATGACATCCATCACAATACAGTGTAGCTGATGGGACAAGTGGAAGAAGCCAACTGGTAGATGGCCTGGCATTATAGGAACGGATCATAAGGATGGGATGAAGTGTTCATCATATCCAGAATATCCACATCCAGAATGTCCCAGGTAGAAGGGAATTCAGGAATATGCCCTCTGATAAGTTTATACGTCAAATGTAAAAAGAGAACTAAACAGTTTGCTCAAAGTCACTCCCGTGAATGACAGGTAGGAACAAGAACCCTGTGTCGAGGCCAGCACCCTCCCCATTGAGGCTCTCTCTCCCAACACTGCCTCCACTGGTAAAACAAAGCATTCTAGAGTCAACCACAGTTTCAGCATCAGCTCATACTACCCATATGAAGTTAAATCATTTGGATATTTTATGGTACCTCCAAGTGTTCTAAATGTTTATTTTATGAATCTTGTTATGAATCTGATTTGGGTTTTATTCTTTAGCAATTTACTTATCTTAAGTGGCAGTACCAACATTTATTTTCCTGCTACAAGACCGTCAATCTCCCTGATGTCAGTCTAGGGATTGTAAATGATTTACGCCTGGTCATTGAGCCTCTCACAGCAAATCACATTAGCCTCACAACAGACAGACATTGCCATATCTTCCTCTGAGTCAGTGCCCAGATCCAGGGCACCAGACTGCTTACTTGATAGAGCAGACAGATAAGCTATGTTCTGGCATTTCAGATTCTCAAAAGGAGACTAGAAAATACAATTAATTCAAACCAAATTCTTTTAGTAATCTCCCTTCTCCATAAAACAGACAACAGTCCCTATCTCACTCAATTACTGATAATATTAAAGATGATACATACACAGTACCTGGCACACAGGTGGAACTCAATTCACAGTGGTTTTAATCTATGTAATATGCTTGCTTTGTTTTATTTCAATATGATTTTATATGACCTTTCATGCACATGAAATATCTTCCAGATAATTTTATATCTAGCTGTAAATAAAATGTTGATGTCCTCTCCAATATTTATAGCTTCACCTGTTCTAAAGGCCTCCAAAAAGCCCCTACC
This sequence comes from Petromus typicus, assembly GCA_004026965.1. Classification (NCBI taxonomy): domain Eukaryota; kingdom Metazoa; phylum Chordata; class Mammalia; order Rodentia; family Petromuridae; genus Petromus; species Petromus typicus. The sequence goes on along the minus strand of PVIR01019027.1, from coordinate 20,400 downwards.
AGTGTTTATTTCTGGCTCTTTCTCTCTCTCTCTCTCTCTCTCCTTCTCTCTCTTGTTTATTGTATTCTATAAGGATTATATTTCTAAGATATTCCATACCCTAAGCTGTAAGGCATGGGGGAGGTGATACTAGAAATCTACTCTTTTAGCCAACTTCAATTTGAAGCAAACGATATGCTGTTTTCATTACTATCCTTATTAGTACATTAGTACTCTGCAACTTATTTATTGTATTGGTCAAATGGCTTATTTTAAAGCTAGAAGGCTGTATTTTTTGTCCAATATTTCCCCCTTTCTCCCACCCTCTTTCTCTTAGTAATCATGATTATCTCAGAGTTCCATTTTTTTTCAGATTCCACATCTAAGAGGTTATGCATTGTCTGTCTGTGCCTCCCTTATTTCACAGAGCCTACTGAGAGAACAGTAGTGCTTTTTGTTGTCAAGTGCTTTTTGTGTCAATAATAAACATGGCAGAATTCCCTTCTTTTTTAAGGCTGAATGATATTCCATTTTACATATATACACCACATTTTCTTTCTCTCCTCCTCTATTTATGGATACTTGGATTGCTTTCTTACTCTGGCTATTGTGAATCTTGCCTGCATTTTGACCATCATTTCTGTCCTCCTTCCTCCATGAGGGTCTTTATTAGACTCTAAACATGACTTGGGAAAAGTGCTCAGAAGAATCACTTTCCTTCCTGTGTTCTTCAGTAAAGTCAGTGATGGAAAGCTTTGCTTTCTGCCCTTCTTTAACTAACACAACTACTTGCTATAGGCAGTTCCCAGGTAATTTGACAGCTTTCATTTTCTGCAGGCTGAAGAGAAGGCAACTGGGTAGTTGATGTTGCTCCCGCTGCCCTTGCACTGCTGTAATTTTAGTAGCTGGCGCTGTGGTGATTGTTGCTGCTGCTGAGACTATGTCATACACAAATCTTACCAAAGCAATGCATTTGATTTCAGCTCTGAACTATGACAGTCCTTTGTTTTTTTTCAGAACGTTATCATCTGTTTACCTCACAACTGGCTTAGGGAATTAATCAAAGTAAGCTTTTAGGTATAAATTTTTAATCACATTGAAATTCACATAAAGATCTTCAAGCAGATTTCATCTTTATTTTTATTATATTCTAGCACTGTATTATAAATCAAAGGGCACAGAAATCTGATTTAAACGAATGGGGTATAAACATTACAGTTGAAATTTATCAAAGGGTTGTAAAAATGTTTCTCTTCAAATTAGATTCTTTCAAAACAGATCTTGATTTTCAGATTTTAAAGTTATGAAATAAGAAAGTAAAACCAAAGGCTACACAGTCAAAGGATTATCTTAAAATCAGCGTTTTCCTTAGAGACTCCGATAGATGATGTTCTGTTTGCTCCTAAATCTCAGAGTAGTCCCCGGGACCAGAGGGCGAAATCACAGCGGTCCCGGACGCTCGGTCTCTCGGGTCCTGTAAATCAGGGCTGAGCCAGAGGAGAACGGTTCTGCAGTCCGCACCAGGAGACCCCAATTTTTAGAACAAACTCTAGGATGAGCAGTGTCGTTCTATTTTTGCTTCAGATCTGTGTGTCAAATAAAGTGAAGAAATCCGGCTGGGCCCTTTGCGCGCAGAGTCTCAGGATCCCAGTGGAACCGCTTTGACTGCGCTCAAGTTTTCTACAAGCTTCCGTGAGAGGCCGGCGGATGAATTTGCTGGAATGAAAGTGTCCATTCCCCCAACCCTAGCGGGCTTCCACATGCTGCTAATTACTCAACAAAGTCACTGTTTTTAAACCTTTGGCCCTCTGCAAAACTCTGGGTGCTTCCTGCACACGGAGCGACCTGAGGGATAACCTCCTACTTCCCCTGTCTGGACGGACTGGCCGATAAGGTTGGAAACCGCTCGGGGCTCCTCGCGCGCCCTCTGGGCGTGGACTCGGCGCCCCACAGCCCCAGCCTCGGGTTTGCAGCTGCCTAACATCTCCCACTGAGGAGTCGGTGTCTTCTTCAAGGTCCGAAGACAGAAGCTGCACCCAAGAACAGTTCCGAACCCGCCAAGTGACGTGCCTACGAAATTTGCTTCTAGAGTGGTCGGTTTTTAACCATTTTGCGGACATCGTTGCACAGAGAAAAGTGTGAGTCTTTTTCTTAGGAAAATGTACCACTTTAGGTCACATATAAGATGTCAGGAAATTCTTGGTTAGAAATCTCTGGACTGAAAGAGGTCATTTCCGCATAAGTATTTGGCACCTGAGCGTAAACAGATTTTTACGGTTGTCCCCTGAGGCAGCAGCCCCCGCTCTGCGCCCCACAGTCTCCGCGACTCCGCCTTCGCCAGCCCATCCTGCGGCTCCGCAGGAAAACCCAGGCCAGGCCTCGGAAGTACCGCGGGAGCCCGAAACCCGCCACCCAGAGCGCCGCCGGCGCGCTCGCGCTTCCAGGGTCCCCGGTGAGCCCTCCGGAGCCGGCCCTCCGCCCTTCCCCCCCCCCCCGCCCACCCCGGCGCCCCGAGGCGGGGTCTCAGGCTCCTAGTCCTGAGACCCTCCTGAGACCTCCGAGTCCAGCCTGGCTTGGATTCCCTTGCGGCGGTGCTTCCCAGAAGGCAGGGAGGAAACCACCTAAAGTGCATTTTAGAAGCTTGGCTTCCGGCTGCCTCTGCGAGCACAGAAACCCTACCCCGCACGGCAGGATCCCAGCGCCAGCGAGATGTCCTAGGTGCGGCTGGGACCCCGGAGAAGATGCGAGCTCCGTGGCCACTCAAGCACCCTTGGGGGATAATTTTTGCTTTCACTGGGAGGGACACAAAACCTGGGCGCTGGCGAACCGTCCCCTGGTCCCCAGATAACGCTGCCGCCGCCGCCGCACTCGCCGCGCTGTGTCCGTTTCACGGCAGCTGCGGACCCGCCGCGCGCTCAGACCCCGACCGCGGGGCCACCGGAAGGCTCGCTGTCCCCGTCCTAGCGGCAGCGGATAGCAGACGCCCGGCCCGGGCCGCGACCCCTCCTGTCCGCCTGAAGCTGAGCCTCAGGCCCAGTGGTCCCCAAAGCTGTGGGCTGAGCGTGAATAGCAGAGATCGGGCAGCGAATCCCTCAGCGAAGGCCAGGTCGGCGCTTCTAGGCACCAGGGTGGATGAGGGGACGGGACCTAGGAGCCCCGGGCCCAGCGGAGCTCACGGCGCCGCCCACGCTGCCTGCTGTTAGTCCAGCCTCAAGTGCAGGGGCCGGTCAAGTGCCACCGGGGCACCCGGGCAAACAGCAGCAGGAAGCTGAGCGCAGCTGAGCAAACGGCCGGCCGGGCAGGACTGATGGCCAGGATGTGACCGGCGGTGCGGGAAGGGGACGAACTGCGGTCTCCATGGAGCTGTGGAAGCTCTTTTCCCTCGCACCTGCCTCCGCGCCCCAGCTGGGCGTTAGCCCTCCCACACGTCATGGTCACTGACCGGACAGCACCTGGGCCGCCCGGAGCGGCAGCGCCCCCCCCCCGTCGGGCCTGGCCGAGCGTCCAGAGAGACCCTACTGGGATAACCGAGTCCCTTCCGGGAAGCTCCCACCTCCCACCGGGAGCCCTCCGACACCCCTTCAGGACGGGGCAGGTCGTTGTTTCAAAGATGAAGGCTCTGAGGCTCTGTGCAGGAGCCGCCCTTCCGCAGCACAGAGCCGGGGTGGCCCGGCGGGACCCGAACTCCCGTCTAGGACAGTACTGTCTGCAGCGGCGACTGCTGCTTCCCAGGATCCCGGGCCCTCTGTGGGAGTGTGACACTCCGTGTGGCGGGAACGGGGCAGGGTCTGGGTCAGACTGCGGGCCCAGGAGCGCCGGCAGCCCCGGGTCCTGCCTTCCAGGACGCGCAGGTGGTGGGTCGGCGTAGGCGGGGGTTCAAAGCCACACCGGAATGAAGTGAAATCGCCCGTGACTGTCCTCCAATTCCTGCCTAACTTGAGGGCTCTTCTCGTTAATCTCTCCATCCTCCCACGTTTTTCAGTGACCTCAATGCAAATGTGAGTGGGACCGTGGTGACGAGCGCCACGGGTGCTGGAAGCGTGGCCGTGACGCAGCCTGGCCGGGACCCATTGGCTGCCGGCGCCGGGGACTCCTCCCGACCCCGGCGGCGGCGGGAATAAGAGCAGCTGCGGGCGCAGGGGCGCCACACGCCGCCCAGCCCGTGTCGCCGGACCCCCGAGGGCTCTGGCTTACCGCGGCAGCCTCCGCTCCAGGACCTCGTCGGCAGGTAAGCCCGAGCTCTCCGACCAGGTCGTGCTCCTCTCTCGTCGGCCCTCCCTCTCGCGCTGTTAGGCTGGTTCAGTTTATTCCCCCCTTGCTCTCCGTCTCCATGTCCTCGTCGGGGTCTCAGCAGCAGTTCACCCCGGGCTCCTGCCCCGGGTGGGATCAGACCTGTCAGTCCGGGAACTCTGCGCTGCGCTGCGGGCTGCCAGTCTGCGGACACCTGGGCTCCCAGGTGTCGCGTTCGCGGAAGGATGCAGGAGGTTTCCCAACCTGGTGCTTTCGGGAATCGCTTTTGGTGCCTCGCGTTCCCGGTGAAATTGGTTCAGGGTCTGGGCCAGCGCGAATGGGGCGCTGAACCACGGACACCCTGAATTGCAAACCCGGCTTCAGGCTCTGGAAATCTCACCCACCCAACTTCAACCTAAGCTTGGTTCTTGCAGGCAACGGATTTGCCAGGAGGTGGAGCAGCTGAGCATTAGAAAAGATTCATTTCCTCGGATCGCATCTATAGACTTAGTGGCTCTGTAGCTTCCCTCTCCTTTCCCACCCTCGGGTGTATGGAAGCCCACACAGGAAGGCAGCCTTGGTTTTCCCTATGGGAGCAGTTGTCGTGCCAGGGGCTCTTAGTGTCCTTAAGGCTTGACCAGCAGGGGAAGTCTGAGAATTCTCATCTGACCATGCGTGTGCTGTGCCGCCCGGACTGTCTGATGGTCCGCTTCACTGATGAGGAATCCAAGGCGAAGGGAAATATCTAAAGCCACGAAATCAAGAAGTTAGAGCCAGACAGAAGCGGACAGGTCAAGTCTGTGACCTCGCAGAACTCTGAGCTGGTGGCTGAGATGATGTCATTCTGCCCCTGCAGGGAGAAGTCATGGGCTTCCGGAAGTTCTCCTCCTTCCTGGCTCTCAGCGTCCTGGTTCTGTACCTCTCAGGCAGCCTGCATGCAGCGCCGTTCAGGTAACAACTGGAAGCCGGGAGGGCCAGTCCTCTGCTGGGGGACTGGGACTGTGCACATGCATATAAGTTTATTGTTAACTTTTTCTGATATAAAATTGTGTAATATTTTATGCTCTACTTTACAAATTCCATGAAGCTTATTGACTCTGGCAAAATGTTTTTCATCCAACTTTTCTATAAGTAGCTCATCTAGTTACCCTGGTCAGCTGTGATTTGAGAAATGAATTGCATCGTAATCTAATTAGTTTACTCAAAAAAAAAATGTTATCAAACCTGATATGCGGTATGTTCTTTTTGTTACTTACATACACATTAGACTTATTAAACTAAACACTTATTTAGATTAGTCTATGGCCATACCTCCCTGAATGCACCAGATCTCGTCTGATCTTGGAAGCTAAGCAGGGTCGGGCCTGGTTAATATTTGGATGGGAGATTTAACACTAATTTAAGTTTTATCATTTAGTTTTTAGTAGTGGTTGCATCTAACACTTCAATTACAAAATTCCTGAAAATTTAACTAGCAGGTTTCATAAGCTTGTGTGAGCTGACTCCAGTCTAATACCACTGCTTGGAAGCCATACCAGTGCCTGACTCCAATAAGGACACTGGCCTCAAGCCTCACCCAGTGAGAGTTTGGCCCATCCACATCTTCAGGGGAAAAAGCAGGGACGGAGAAGCCTGACTTTTTCTCCTGGGGCTCAGAGCCCACACCCAGCTTGCTTTTCCTCTACCAGGCAGGACTTGGAGAGCAGCCCAGACCTGACCACACTCACTGAGGAGGAAGCGCGCCTCCTGCTGGCAGCGTTGGTGCAGGACTACGTGCAAATGAAGGCCAATGAGCAGGAGCAGGAGCCCGAGACTGAGGGTTCCAGGTAAGCCTCCTGCCTGGGCTTCCCAGGGGCTCCCCTCCCCTCCGAAATTCCAAATGCATAGGAAAGAGGATCCCAAGAGGTAGGAGAGATCACATAGGCCAGAAATCCAGCAGGCTAGCCCTGCAGTCCTTAGGCTGTACTTAAGATGAGGATCGGCTAAAGAGGTCACGGTTAGATCACATCTGGTAGATCACCTTATTATGGAAGTAGTCAGGGGGGATGTGGAACTGATCCTAGGAGAGCAGGAAGACCTCCCAGCACTGGACGAGTGAAGACCGGTAAGGAGACGGCCTGAAGCCTGGGAATAGACCTCGTATATCTCAAGAGATTTTAGAAACTTGGCTCTTCCTAGTTCATCTGCATGTCGTATGGTCTCACACGGAGCCATGAATTTTATATTTGTAAAGTGAGGTCGAAGGCTTGCAGGCGTTCGGAACAGGTGGGGCAGTGTCTGAGACGGGAGGTATGCATGTTGTTACAAAGCCAGGGCAAGCGCCCTTCCCCTGCCCCAGCTCCTTGTGTATCCTCCGTGTTGGAAGGGGACAGCCCTGGTCTGGCCCCAGCACCGCCCGGGTAGAGGCACGGGTCGACCTGCATCCACTCAGAGAGTCCGCTGTTGAGCATGAAGGACTGAGCTGTGTGTGGGATGCCTGAGGTCCCCTTCCTTACCACTGCCCTGGCCGGGCACCTCCGAGCCCTCCTGGGGGCCGGTGTGTGACCTGCCCTCCTGCCTGTGCCTCTTCCCTCACCTAAAGGGTTCCTGCCTGGTCTAACCTGCTGACTGCCCACAGGGCCAGACGCAGTGCATGGCACTGCCTGGCATGTCTTTTCCCTGCAGCCTGGACAGCCCCAGATCTAAGCGATGTCATAATCTGAGTACCTGCATGCTGGGCACCTACACACAAGACCTCATCAAGTTTCATACATTCCCCCAAACTGAAATTGGGGCTGGAGCACCTGGCAAGAAAAGGGATATCGCCAGTGATTTGGATACAAACCAGCACCCCCTTCTTGGTCTGCCCCGAAATGCTAACTAAACCCCCTCTCTCTAATTTCTTTTCTTGCTTTCTTCCTGTAACTTGATGCATGTGGATCCACCCCGTTTGCTCTTTGGGCTGTTCTTGGTGGCTTTCTTCTGGAAGAGAATCTCTGGAACCTCAGAGGGGCAGAGTGAGGAGACTCTGAGACCAGAAGAGACTCATCCAGGAGGATAGGAGAACGGGGCAGCTCTCCTGAGGGCCCTGAGGATCCCCCAGCAGAGTTTCTCAATCCTGCTTCTGACTGTGCTGCTCATTTGGGGAATAAAATTATTTTTTTCCAAAAAGACCTTAGCTGTGGTAGTTGTTGCTATAGCCCCCATCTCAGGCTTTCTGGTGTTTATGACCTGTGCTTAGCAGTAGCCTTAGCCCGGGGGCAGCTGGACACAGGTGAGTGGTACTTGTGGCCCAGCTTACACAGGAAGAAAAGGGCTGCTGAGGAGCAGGTAAGCACCTCTGGACCAGACGCTGCAAACCCTGCTCTCCTTCCAGGTAAGGTAAGGAATTTTCATTTTCTTAGGGTGGGGTGTTTTTGCATATGACTGCGCTGTGGATTCCATAACCCTTGTGAACAAGCTTAGGCATGGCATAATAATCTGCTCTAGTCTACTAACAGGCTGCTAATTTTTAGACTATGAGCTATTATAAACCTTGTGTTCCATAGCCAGTCCCATCAAGAGTCCCCTTAGGGACACCCTAAGGACACCCCTATGTCTACAGGAATGTCGGTGGGGCATGATCATGGTGTTTTCTTCAATGGCCTGTCATTTTTCTGCTCTGATAAATATGTTTAGGACACACTTAAAGTCCATTGGTATCTCTCAGAGCATCAACTCTATGCTGGTCTTTTAGGCTAGCTCCTCCACCAACTTCTCTTTTTTCCTGTCCTGCAAACCAGCCTCACTGCCCAGAAGAGAGCCTGCAACACCGCCACCTGTGTGACCCAGCGCCTGGCAGGACTGCTGAGCAGATCTGGGGGTGTGGTGAAGAATAACTTCGTAGCCACTGATGTGGGCTCCACAGCCTTCGGCCGGCGCCGCAGGGACCTTCAGGCCTGAGCAGCTGCAGGCCCCAGGAAGCAGGTGACTGCCTGCACTGTGAGGTGGGAAGAGGGAAGACTACACGGTGCAGGGCTGTAGTCTGTGCTTCGAGCCTCTGTGAGTCCAGATGGCTGAAAAAGTCCACAGGGAATAATACTCACATCCCAGCTGAAGAGAGGACTCTGAGACCCAATAGCTGAGGCTAGAATTTAGGTTCATCTTCTCTGTTTTTCCATTCTTTTCTTGTGACACTGAGTCCATCGGGCCAGGAAATATCCTTTGGAATTTGAAAGGGAAGGACTTATCGTTTTGGAGTATATATTCCATTGTCATGTACTTCTGAATTAAATAGCAAGACCTTTATTTTACAAACTTTGCCCTCTGCTAACTGAATAACCATGGGCCAGACCTTTAAGTCTCCTGGAGCCTCAGTTTCTCCCTCTGTGACATGAAGCCTTTTATAGTACCCACCTCCTAGCATTTATATAAAGAGTAAATGAAATAATAGACATCAAGAGCCTGGGAATCACTAAACTCTTGTCATTTTTTTCCTTGCCTAGGTCACATTCAAGCTAAAGACCTCTTGTTATAGTGTAGAATGAAGACAACTTGTAGGGAAGGCTGAATGGAAGACATAACATATTGGCTTATTTCTTAATATTGAAACTATCTTTTTGTTTGAAAGAAAACTAAAGCTATGTGTAGAATAAGCTCATTGCAGATACCTGTTGTGCCCTGTTTTAATTCTGTGTCCCATAAACATGACAGCATGTCCTATCTAGTCTGACCCCCTCAGCTATCCGGTGGATGCCGGCAACTCTGCGAAATGTCAGGGGGACATGAAATCACTGCCTCCTGAGTGTCTGGGGACACATGGCAATGCTGTGCCTTGATGGAACAATCTATGTAAAGAAATGTCAATGTTGTCATTTGTGAACTTCATCAAAATTAAAAATGTATTTTCGATACCCTTAAATGGAATCTGTGCTGCTACCTATGCTGTTTTTCCCAGGAGTACTTTATGGGACTATGAGCACGTTGTTGGCCAGGCTGCCTCACTTAAAGCAAAGGCAACATGCTTCGGATGAATGCTCAGTGTCTTGTACCCTCAGTTTCTAGTGAAACACCCCTCTTTGGAATTTGACCGCTATATATGTCAAAAAGAACAGTTCACATTTATTTGTAAAAGGAGTCCTAGTTCCCAGCCCTAACAATTACCTGTATTTCTCCATGGCTCAGGTTTGCCCTCATCCGTCCCTTCCTTTCTCGTCATGAGACCCCTATTTATACATCCTGTTGCCTGAAAAGCCCTTTAGAAATAATGGCTCAGACTGAAGTTGAGATCACAGAATGGCCAGTCTACCAAGGTCAACAGTGCCATCCAATCCTCCTTCTGTTCTGTGAGGTACAGAGAAGTGTCTTGCTCAAGATCCTGCAATAGGTTTAACAAAGACATTTTGTCATTTAACAAGTACGTACTGAGTGCTTGTTATATACCAGGAGTATTCTCAGCACCAAGAACTGGGCAATGCACAAACTAAACTCCCTGCACTCAGGGTGATCACATTCTAGTTGGAAGAGATTGAGGTGATTTTTGTTGTAGAATGATAAACTCTTCCACATGGGAAGGGATCAGGGATGTCACAGGATCTGGGGTCTTATTTGATGCAGGAGTTTTCCAGTGCCAACATCCCTGATATCTGCTGGGACCCCCAGGGGCATATTTCTGAGTGTAATTCCATGTGATTGCATGGCCACTTTCACTGGCACACAATTAATTAAACAGTGTTTGTTTGTTAACTAGAAAGTTCAACCTCTTCTGCAACTGACTCTAATTATTTTCTCAGGATTACATAGAATTACGTCCCTTTCTTCCCTCCATTCTGTACTCAACACAATAGTCCATGGTAAAGGTAGATCAGACGGTAAGCTTCTTATGTTCAAAACACTTCAGTGACTCCACACATCACTGGTTAAACATTTGAGGTATTATAATGGTTTGCAAAGACCAAGTTAAGCTTCCTCTTTCTTTTATTATCTCCACCTCACTACCTCCTGCCTCCTTCTCTGACTCGCCAAATGCTGACTTCTTTATTATTCTTTAACGCTCATCTCCTGACACTCAGTCACTCACTCACTGCAAGTCTTGCACTGGCGGATGCTGTCACTGGGCAGCACACTCCTCCCCAGTGGTCCCCTTCTCCTTCTGATCTTTGCTCAACTATCACCTATCCCCCTATCTTTCTGAAACTGCTCCACGCCTCCACAAACCAAACACCTTAACTCTCTTCTTTTTTTTCTCTATTGTTTATTACCTCCTACCATCCCATGAGTCTTGCTTATTTGTTTGTTCCCAGCATAAACAAAATGTTCACACGCGCAGGGATATGGTCATTTTGTCCGCTGTTGTATTCACAGCAAAGAGAACAGCATGCCTCACACAGGTGACACTTAATAATGAAAGTGAGAAAATGAAAACAGCTAGATCCACTTTCCGTTTGTGTTTGTAGTCAACTCTAAGCTTGTGGTGGATTCTAAGCTTTCCTTTGGGCCTGACATTCTTCAGTCTAAATTGACCAGGCCCTTTGCATTCAGTTATCACCTGGGGAATGAGCCCTTCAAGTGCCTAGGGATCTGCTCCTGTCTCAGGGCCTACACACAGACTATGTCTTCAGTTTGGGCACAGCTTTAGCCCCAGTCTTACATGCTCAATTAATTCCGACCACCTTTGCTTCTCTCACAGTAAATAAAGAAGACAGGCAGAGAGCACTCTGGATGTGATATCGTTAACTAGGTAGGAAAGTTCAAATAAAGAAGGAAAAAAGAAGATAATTTTTGTCTTGGGCCCAAGGCAATTGGCCAGTAATAGAGCTAATACTGTTATTAAATTCATACCAGAACCCCAGGAAAGTTTCTCTGTTGACTCAGAGCTCAAGGAATGAGAGTCTAATTAATCTGAGCACTCAAAGCACAGGGATCACTGGATCAAAAACCTAAGAAGAGATTGAAGGAGTATACAAGATGATCAGATCACAACAGTGAAGAAATACCCACTGACTTTGGGTATAGCTGCAATATCAGTCTTTATTGCTCACACCCCACCTGGGCCATGATATAAAAAGAATGTCCTTGATTGCCAAAGTTCAAGGGTAGCCTGGGTTACATGGTGAGTTCAGGGCCAGCTGGAACTACAGAATGAGAGCTTGTCTCAAAAAACTGAAAAAAAAGAACATCCTTCATACCAATTAAGGCTCATCCCAGTCTGACATCCAGTATATATAAAACTTGCTGAATTATTGCCTCCCATTCTTTACTCTCCTGCAGTAGTGCCATACACTGTTGCGCTTACCATGGCTCCATGGATGTGTGAAATTGCTTTCTTTATCCCTCAACCCTAGGCCTGACCTTGTGACTTGTTTTGGCAAATGGGATATTGGTAACATAATACAAGCAGAGGCTTGAAATGTGTTTATACAGTTGGGTTTTGTGCTTTGGTCCTTCTGCCATCATGATGAAAAGAGTGTGCTCTCAGTATTCTTTGTTCTATTAGTCTGGGCTTCAAAATGAGATATGTGGACCTCAGCCTGACTTACACCCTGGATCCATGCCCAGGCAGCAGCAGCTGAGATTATCTTCACCCAAATTACCCATAACCCTATGAGCAAGAAAATAAATATTTTCTATTGTGAACACTGACATTAAAGTTGCTTTCATGTACTGTTGTGCAACAATAAATAGGCAATTGATAAGATTTGTGTGATTCTGTACTGAGTTGTGTCATGCTCAAGTTCATAAACTGATACCCTTACCTCCGATGTCCCTGTATCTGGAGGTTAAGCCTTTGGGGAGGTAATGGAAGTTAAATGAGGTGATACAGTAGGGCTCTAATCTAATAGACGAGTGTCTTCACCAGAGGAGAACGTTCTCTAACTCTCAATGCTCTTTGTTTTCTTAGAAGAGAAGCCAGGCCCTTACACAGTTGCAATGTCAGGAAGTTGCAAGCCAGGAAGAGCACCTCACCGGGTGGTAGTTTGGAGGCGCCTCGGTTCTGGACTTCCGGCCTCCAGAGCTGAGAGAGCAGCTCTTTGCTCTTTAGCCTCCTGCTCTGTGGAATCTCATTTTGGTGGCCACACAAACTGATACAGTAGAGGATGCAAATATTTTTGCTACCACAGCTTATTTTTCCTCTTACTGAGATTCTGGGTTGTAGATCACTTTGCTGAATAGCTAATTTGTCAGATTTATTTGCTTCTTTTTATTAATTTAGCTTGGTAATCACTTTCATCTTGTATTTTTAAAATCATCGTAAAAGATTTTATTTGTCTCTATTCCAACTTCCTACTTCTCATACTAGATAATATATAATTTATATAACTGGTTTATTCATATATATATATATTATACATAACAGAGCACAGAGTATAAATGTATATATCAACTTTGAATAAATCTCACTAGTGACACATGCAAAATAAAACTAGTTATGAAGGCCACATATGAAGTGATACTATATTTTGAGTTTAAAATATGTGTAACAATATTATGTATAATTTAGGAATAAATGTGTATATGGTAAAATATTATGTAATATGTAGGGATAATGAACATCACATTTTAAAACATAGACTTGGAAAGGATGAGGAGAAAATACCACGAAAAGAGCAATACACATGACTTCTACCAAGATTTTGCTCCCAAAAATTTGACTTTGTAAGCTAGTAGTTGGTATATGGATATTCATTATATTCATAGTTAATAAATATAGATAAAGATAGATATGGATCTCTTTAAATTTAAGACACTCACAATAAAAATAAATAATAGTACATAACTTTTGAACCAGCCAGAGAATCTATTCTATTCAATACAATATAGGAAAAAAGACAACAAAAATATATAATAAATGTACCATGTAAAATATATTGGCAATAATAAATGCCTCACTTTAAAAGAATTGTAAATTAATTAAAATCAGCAATTAAAAGACCAAGACTATCAGTGCATTTTAAACATTTTGCATTAAAGGAACTTTTAGAATATAAGGATCCAGAAGGTAATCAAATAAAAGGATAGCAAAAATATACAACACCAATATGAACAAAAATAAGTTGGTCAATTTCTTAGCATAGGTTAAAGAAAAAGAAGTGAAGGCAAAAAATAAGAAAGCCTTATAAGAAAAAGAAAGTTATCATATGTTACACCAGGTAACTTTCCCTTGGTGGATGGAACACTGACATCACCCCGAAAGGAGGAGAGGTCTATTTTGGCTTGGCCTTAGTCTAAGTCTGCTGCAGGCAAGGTGGAAATGGCCTGGTGAGAGGAGGTGGCTGAGAAAAGCTTCTCACCCCAGGCAGCCAGGAAGCAGAGAGGGAAGGGAGGAACTGGGGACCAGAGACACCTGTTCAGGTCATGCTCCCAGTGACCTCCAACCAGATCCCACCTCCTACAGCAAATCTGGTCACTGAGCTCATCTGTAGGTTAATGCACTGATGAGTGGGGTGCCCCTATGTTTCTAACACATGAGACTCAGGGGAAACATCTTAAGTCTAAACCATAACACACAGAAAAAGGAAAACGGAGAAAAAGTATATGTATTGTAAACACTTATGCACTCAACAACACAGTCACAATTATGTAAAAAGTATAACTGAAGAAGTGTTCAAAAACTAACTCATCCTTCTCTGTGTGCCATAGATTCTTTAAAACTGCATTTCTAATTCATGGTTCCAAAGTTAACTTTACAAGTAACCCCTGAAACCTTGAGAAATCTCAGAAAGCACATAGTAGTTACACTTAAAACAAGGTGATAGATTTATTATCAGATTACTTTTTTTGTCCCAATGTTGTTTATTAAACACACACACACGCCTCCATCTCATTGAAATACTACCCTAATATGCAGCTCTTCTGAAAGATTTCTCTCTTCCTTTTTTTTCTCTTCCACTGATATATCTGTCATCTCAGTCACTTTCCCTCTCACTAACACAATGACCCAACACCCACACCTTGAGCGGTTTATTTTGGTTCATAGTTTGTGAAGCTTCAGTACATAGTCCAATGGCTATAAGGCAGGACAGACAGTATAGCAGAGGGGCATGGCAGAGGACTAACTGCTCACCTCATGTTGGGCAGGAAGCATAAAAATCAAGGGGAGAGGCCAGAAGGAGATATATCCTTCTCAGCTACAACCCCAGGCTTTTCTGGCCAGAGCTCACCTTCTAAGAGCAAGTCAGCTGTAAATTCCCATATTCCAGCCATCTTTCAAAAGCCCCACCTTTGAGCAAACTAGGCTTTGGTGGACATCTAGCTATAAACCATTACATCTGTGCACTAGTTATACAGTTGAAAAGCTATTTGGGTGAAGGCACCCTCTTACTCCTTATTTTCAAAATGTTCTGGACAATTTTCATACATTTATCCAGAATGTGGTTAGAATGATTGTCAACTCAGATGTGTAAGTATCGTATCTTTTCTCTAGCGTGAAAAATCTAAGGTATAAATGAATGCCCAAATGTATGACAGAAAATGTTAAATAGGATGAAAATATGCAAAAGGAAAAGAGAAAGCGTGGGTAGGAAAAAGTAAAAATGAGAAAGAAAATACTTGAGTATAAAAAAAAAAAAGAAAACCAAAGCAAAGCTTATGTATATAGAGGGCAGGGGTGTAGGGATGGCAGGGGAAAGGGGAAAATGAGAATCAAGATATGTACAAATTCTCAATGTTAAATGTGATCATATTATATGTTAAAAATGTACCAATAAAGTCAATTTTAAAAAGAATGTCAATTTTTTAAAAATCTACTTGGATTTTCATTGGGATTGCATTTTACATAATTGTATTATCAGTAAAATTGTCTTACTTCATATTTTTGGTCTTAGATCCTTAGAATCTTGAGATACAAATGGTGATAAGTATCCTTAAACATGAGGGTTATTGATATCAGAAGTAAATTCTTTATCATTGCAAGAATGTATCTTTCAAGATATAGATTAAAATATTAACATTCCATAATAAGTAAAATTCAAAAAAATAATTTTATAATAAAGATTGTGACAGTTATATATAATTAAATTTAATTCATGATTTTTTTACTGTAATAGTGACTGGCAAATAGACATACAAATCATAAGGAACATATTTAGGAACACAGTACAATTTTAGTTATTATTTCTTATGTTGATACTGAAACATCGAAGTTGCTGTTTTGGTCTTCACTATCTCAAACAGGAAATATCTAAATTAAAATCTAGACTGAAAACAAGATCTTCACCTAATGAAATCAGGAAATCCCTTAGTGTTGAACAGTTATTCAAAGTATCTATTAATATTTTATAATAAATGTTAGATAAAACCAAACATGACTTTAAGTTTTCCATATGCACCCCTGTATTAACTAATGAAGAGAAGCAGAAAAAGGCACCAAATTCTATTTTACAAACTGTGCCAGTGGAAAAAAACATTGTGTGTATGTATATATAGATATAGATATAGATAGGTATAGATATATAGATATAAATACAGATATATATAAAGTTTGGAAAATAGTCAAATTTGCATTGGTAACTGTCTTGGAAAAATGTCCTTAGAATAAGTTTTTCTGAAGTTACATAAGGAAAATTTAGCATCCAGAAACTAAAAAAATACAAAAATATCTTTTTTTGGTATACTGTTTTACAGTATACAAATAATTATTTACAAATAAATTAAATTTTACCAAAAAATCTTTTTATATCTAATAAGATTAGTCATGACTTTTTTCTTTATCTTATTAATATGAATAATATTCTCCTAAATGTGGAGCTTAATAATAACTGCTGAGATTTTTGAGTGTTTACCAGATGCTAGCATTATTCTCAAGTGCTTTACAGGTATTAACTCTTTTAATCTTTACAAAAACTGTGGAAGGTAGCTCCTGGGATAAGACTCATCATGAAGGGGAGGAAATTGAGTCCCAGAGAGACTAAATAGGTCAATCAAATCCATGCAGCTATTAGAATTACCTCAGGATGGGGGCCAGAAATGTAGCGCAGCGGCGCTGCCCCGCCTCCTAAGCACAAAGCGCCGAAGGGGATCAGCAGTACCACCAGAGACAAACAAGGGTGATCTCAAGATGCAAATCTGAACTTAGACTATCCAGCTCCAGAGTCTGGGCTCTTAAATCACTGCATTGTCCCTTATAAATGCTACTTTGTCAGAGGATATATATTAAAACATACCACTTAATGCAACTTGTTTGTAATTTATTTAGGACTTTGTACCACCTTTTGTTAGGTTTATAAATGAAGTCATATTAATTTTATCAAATGAACTGGGCAATTTCTGAAATGTTTGTATTTTAGAACAGTATAAAGAGCATAGAAAATATGCTTTGAAATATTTCACCAGTAATACTTTCTGCAGAGTGCATATTATAATATAGTTCTTAAGATTTTTTATTTCTACTGTGATTATTCTGTCCATTTTTATTTACTCTATTTACTAATGCTTTTAATTTTTAAATATGTTTGCAAGAATTAGCATAATTAAACTTAGAGTATTAAATGTTCATGTTTGAAGTTATATTTTCTTTTTTTATACTGGATGTGGTATATCTGTACTGTTCCTTTTCTATTCATTACCTATATAACAAAAAATTTCTACTTCATTAGCTTTCAATAAACTAGTTTTAGTATTTATTTTTCAATTTCACTGTCATTCTGGTTTTTAATTCACCAATTTCTACCCTACCTCCTTAATCTAGGAAAGTCAGATTATTGTTAAAATTTTTGTTTATCTGTCCCCTTTTGATAATTTTTAACTTAAATTATTAAATCCTTATGTTCTCTTTTTCTGAATTCCTGTGTACAATCATTGCTTCTCAATTCCACTGGTGCCATCCGAATTCAAGTCTCCATCGTCTTTACCTGCATTATTACCATGGCCTCCCAAGTGATCTCTGTTTCGGTTCCTTCATATACAGGCTCTTCTGGTGTGCAACTTTTGGAATATAAGTTATATCATACCCATCTTCTGCCCAAAACCTTCTCAACTTTCCTCATTCTACTCAGGGTAAAATCAGTTTTGATGACAGCCTAGGACTCACTCCACAATCTGAACCCACACCGCTTCGCTGGCGTCTCTTTCTGCCAAGTAACTCAGTGCTCACTGGACTTCAGCTCCCTTGCAGTCACTGCACTTCATATGTTCTCCACTTTTGATGACTACAGCGGCTGACTCCATCTGTGCAAGTGACTCCAATGCTGAATGACTGAATTCCACTTCCTTCAAGGTTCTCCTGAAACACTACCTTCTCAGAGAAGCCTTCCCAAACCTTCAGATACAATATACCACGCTTCTGTGTTCTCTCTCTCTCCAGCAGGTCAATATTTACTTTATTCATAGATTTTTATGATCCTCTAAAATATCATACGCCCAGCAGAAATGTCTGATACTCAACTTCTTCTACATATCCTCCCAATATTTTGTGTCCATTTTTACAAATTTTAGCTCTCTTTATAATTCTGTAATATCATCTATTGTAGACTTTAATTTTTATTTCCTTAACAATGACTGATAATTGAGCATCTTATGTTATTGGTAATTTCTTTCTCTTCTTTTGTGAAGCTTCTATTTAAATATCTTTTCTATTTATAATGGAACAATTTGTTTTATTATCATTGAGTTAGATCGTTTTATATTCTCCATGCCTGTCCTGCTTACATTTAGGGCACTACTTCGTTCACATGTCCATAGTTCTCTCCTCCAGGGTCACTTCAGAAGTCAGATGCCATGCTATGAGACCAACAAAGTAGACCATGATATCAGCCTACTTGATATCAGAAGTAAATTCTTTATCATTGCAAGAATGTATCTTTCAAGATATAGATCCCCTGGGTCAAAGAATAGTGGTCTTTATACAGCATCCAACAAGGGGTAAGAGTCCGTTAATAAATGTGTATGAGCTCAGAAGTGGACTCTGATGCCCCAGTTGAACCCTGAGATGCCAGGAACCAAGGGGAGGTTTTGACTGCCCTTTCATGAGATGCTCGAGCCACAGCCACACAGCTGAGTGTTGCCTCGATTCCCCACCCTCAGAGACTGAGTGACGTAATAAACATCTGCTATCTGGAGTTGCTAAGTTTTGAAGGATTTTGCTACAAAATAATAAGCAACTAATATCCATCCAAACTATGATAACCCTGTTAAATTTCTCCATTTTTAAAAGGACACCAATTGTAGCTGGCTGGAAATATAGATCAGAGTTCAAACTGAAGGCAATTGTGATGATAATGTGAGGAATGATCAGGTCCTTTTCTCTTGTTTCAGGGACCAGATGAGATGTAAGTGTTAATACCCATATTTATAGCAGTGCAAGACACAATAGCAAAACTATAGAAATGGTCTATATGCCTGTCAACAGACAAATAAATAAAGAAAATGTATATGTACATGATAGACTATTATTTAGCATAAGGAAGGCTGGATTTCAGTTATCTGTAGGAAAATGGAAGGACCTGGAGACCAGGTAATATTAACTGAAGTAAGTAAAATAAGTGAGATTCAGTGGGTTAAATATTCCATGCTTTCTCTTATATAATAAACTCAAAACATGAATAAATTAAAGAGAAACATAAAGGACAGATATAAGAAAGAAACAGAATTTAAGATGAGGAAAGGGACCAGATATAACATGTATATCAATAACCCAAGATTAATTGCATATGTGATTTTTATAAAATATATAGTAATGATCCAATGCAAGCACATAACAATAGAGAAAAGTGCACTGGCCACTTGAAATGAATGAAGTCATTCTCCTCCTTGTTGTTATTGACTGCTTTTTACCAGAACCCTAATTCCCTTCCTGGGCTCTCATTTCTTTCCTTTCTATAACTACTGCTTCATGTCATTCTTTTTGCCTTTCAGAGACATGGGAAGAAACACCTCAGTTCATGCAGACCAGCCTGCATGGCTGAGACCTCCTCTATAATATCCGCCATGTAGTCTTCTAGTTTACTTTTGAATATTTGAGGTCCCTGGCTCCCAGGAGAGATCATCTCATCTTTGGATCATTCCAGTTCTTAAGAAGTAAGTAGACGTCACTTTCCCTGCTCCTCTGCTTCAACTGGTTCTCAAGAGACCCACTCTTGGACAGACTTTCCAAAGCAATTTGGCCACAACTGGGTATACACCAAAAAGGAAGGATTAGGTATTAATTGTCAGGGACTTAAATCAAACTATTTGTTATTATACTCTGAAATCCTTAGCTGGACTTAGTTTTCTATGAGTCGTCTGTCTCATTAGCTAGATCCATCTAAACCTTTTATCTATTCATTCTCTAAAACACATCTGCATCTAGGGGTTGAAGATAAGTCTCTTGAATTACTTAATTCTCAGGTATCTCTGTCCTTGGTGAAATTTCCTTTATATTCTTGTATCTGCTGCCACTTTTAAGTGATAGGTAGAACTAGCGAATGTCTTGCCCTTGTCTATGGTAGGGCCCTGAGCCAAGCACTATAAATTTAAGACTTATCTTTCCTACTTACACTTGCCAGGGCAATGATAAGATTAATTGTTTTCATAGGTGGTACTTTAGGGAATTACTGGAGAGCTTGTTGGCTCATATGTAGATCTAGGAAATTTGCAAGAATGGTTTCGTGCCTTCACAAACACAGGCAACAATGTACTGAGTCCTGCATAAACCTTTAGCATAGTTCATCAAGCTGTATCTGATGTAGTACATGGTTATTGCTCCAGCACTGTCTTGTCATGCTCTCCTTCCCCCACTGAACCCCAGTGACACTGCCTTTTAGTGTGGCACATTCAGCTTGGTCATCTTGCCACAAGGACTTTCCATGTCATGTTTCCCTGGTCTGGTGTCCTTTTCTTTCTATTCTCACTTAACTCCATCATTTTTCAAGTATCAACTAAGCTTTGCTTCTTTAAGGAAGCTTTCTCAGACTACTGCATTTAACATATTTTTATTTGATTTCAAAAGGTGGACATACTTACAGCTCATTACTGCAGTTTAAGTTTATATACTTATTAGTGTGATTTGATTAATGTCAATTATTTCTTTGATTTCATATTGGTAATGCATCTAGTTTGCTCTATATTTTAACATTAACATAGTGTTAGGAAATGATGGTGTTTAATAAGTATTGGTGGCATGAAAGAAGAAAGGAATTATAACCCATTGGTTAATTTTGTTCTTGGAACAAACACAGAAGGCTGAGATCTAACCTAATTCAAGTAGAAAAGATTTTCTGGAAAATGTTACCATACATAGTATCTAAAAATGCATAGAAT
>PVIR01019026.1:0-32321 GCA_004026965.1 Petromus typicus | reverse complement strand
AAAAAAAAAAAAAATTTTTTTTTTACATCTAAAGAAGCACATTTATACTAGAAAGGAATTTTAGAAAAAATAACTAGAAGGGAATTTGCTAAGGGCAAGGATATGCAAATGTTGAAGACTTTTTAGAGAGCAATTGTAGAGACTGAACGCAGGACATCCTCAGCTCTGTTTTATCCTGTTTGGGAGACAACACCTCACTATACTGCTAAGTTTCTTAGGCTGGGCCCTCACCTGTGATCCTCCTGTCTCAGCCCCCCAGCATGCTGGGATTACACGTGTGTGCTACCACACCTGGCTTCACTTTCGAGACTTTGAATAGCCACTGCTGGCTCTTGACTCCACCAGACTCACCTGCCCTGCGGACATACACACGGTTCCCTCCACCCTCGTGGAAGCAACAGCCCAACCGTGAATGTTCTCTTTCCCACCATCTTCGCCCGCTGGACAGGTAAAAAGTCACCTCATTCTAATTTTTACTTAGTAAAAATTGGATCAGTTCAATGTCATTCTTTCATTATGCTTTGGAGAGGGACAGGCTTAGCCTGTTGAGGCTACTATAAACTAATACCATGGATGGGGTCTCTTCTAAGCTACAGATAGTGCATACAGTCCTGGAAGCCCAAGACCACGGTGCCAGCAGATGCAGCTGGCAGGTGGCTGTCCTCTCGCTGTGTCCACAGGTGACACAGAAAGCGGCAAGTTCTTGTACATCATTTCTTGGACTCTGGTTCTGTCACGAGGGCTCTGCCTTCAGAACCTATCATCTCCCAGTTCCTCATCTTCAAACACCATCACACTGTAAGTCCATATATTCCATATATTAATACATTAATTTTAGAGACACAAACATTTTGTTTATAGCACATGCTATTTTTTTTTCTCTTTAGTTTTCTGTAGTAGGAGAATCCAGGGTCTTCACACTTAGCTACATTCCAAGGCCTTTTAAAAAAGTTTTAAGTTTTGGGACAGGGTCTCACTAATTTGCCAAGTTTCCCAGGTTGGTTTAAAACTTGCCATCCTCCTGCCTCAGCCTCCCAGAGTGCTAGTATTACAGGTGTAGGTCACCATGCCCAACTGCTCATATATTTTATTTTTCTGTTTTATCTTTGTAAAAAATTATATACAGTATGAATATAAGATTTTATTAAAAATTATAAGTGCTCTGCACCAAAATTGTACCAGTAAATAAAAAATTATAAGTGGTGGGTTTTTTTTGGCTATTGTTCATGGTTGATTTTTTGCCAATACTTTTGCTATATGGTATTTACTTTTTTACAATGAATTCAAGTTTTCTTCTAATTTCTGTCTATAATATCATAATTTCATACTTTAAAAGTTTTTCCCTATCATGAGATTTAATATACTTGTATTCAAAATATTTATGTTTTCTGGTATTTAACATCCCAAAGTCATCTAAAAATTATATTGGTACATGTCTTGAAATTGTGGCTTCATTTTTTCTTAATGGTTAACTATTTACCCCAAATATAATCTATCAAATAATCTATTCATTTCCTGGTGTTTTGAAATCCCAGTTTTATGAAGTGATTTTTCTTTTTTTATTCTTTCTTTTTTTTTTTTTTTGAGACAAGGTCTTGCTTTTGTCGTTCAGGCTGGCCCTGAGCTCTGCCTTGAACTCACAGCAATCCTCCTGCCTCTGCCTCCCAAATTCTGGGATTACAGGCGTGAGCCACCATGCCCAGCACTGTGGTATATGGATCTGATTGCCGGGGGGTGTAAATCTCCACGCCAGCATTGTTGTATGTGGTTACCAGATCGAACCCGGGCCCTTGCACTTGCAAGGCAGGCATCGGAATCACTGAGCTAAATCTCTGGCCTGGAAGTGATTTTTATAGATCTGTTTTTTACCACAATATTCCCTTCCAGTGTTTGGCCTGTCTGTGTCATTTTCCTACTATAACATTACATATATGTTAACACTGAGTAAAGCTGTCTTTTTTCATTATACCTCCTTGTTAAATGTTCTTTATTATTTTTTCTTTGTTTGTCCTGTTGGATGAATTTTAGAATAATTTTCATGGGTCCCTAATAATAATGATATTGGAATTTTCATTGGAATTGTACCACATTTACAAATTAAGAATTCGACAGCTCTACTGTACTAAGTTTCTAGGAAGGACATGGTTTACATTCCCAAACTCACACAAGTTTGCTTTGATGTTTCTTAGCAAAGCTCTCCATTTTATTGCCCATAGGTACCACTCAATTCATATTATTCCTGAGTGTTTTATACTTTGGGGCCAAAAGAGATTCTTCCCAAGTACCTTGTCAGATTCATTGCAGCTGGGTGTAGGAAGGCTGCAGGTACTTTCTGGTCAGATGCTAAATTATGTTATGAATTCCAACAGTTTGTCAGTGGTTGGATTTCCAAAATATGTTGCTTTGCCATGTGTGAATTTGTTCAGGCTAAAACTGTGCTGCCACAATCCTGACCTCGATGGTGTCCTTCGAGTTGGCTAGAGGAAGAATATTTGAAAGTGCCAGAGAGGCAGCAGCTACTGCTGTCTAGTGGTCACAGGCACAGGAGGCCAATGCCGGTCACCCCCAGCCTCCCCACACATAGCAGCCAATGCGACCACTCAGCTGCCCACACACCTCTCTGAGACTCTGGCTCACACTGGGCCAGAAGTGCTGGATAGCTCAGATCAGCTGGTTTGTGACTCCTTGCTCCTTTAACTCCTCTCTTGTATGTTCACCTCCAGGTTCTTTCAACATTTGTGTAAGATCTGATGAGTCTTCTAAAATCTCCGTTTCTACAACACAGTGGCTCACTTCCTTGGTGGACTCCTGACTGAAGGCCCAGAAAGCCATCCTGGGACTTGGGTCCAGCAAGACTCTTACAGACAACAGGACAGCCAATTCACGTTGACTTTCAGAGAAACAGCAAACACACTATTAGCATAGGTCACTCCCCAGTGTTGAGTGGGACACGTTTACACTAAAAATCTTATTTGTGGTCACTCATGGACATTGGCAGGATAGTGAAATATTTGTCATCTGCCATACATGTTCCCAGCTTCAGTAAACAGTATCCTTTACAAAACTGCTTAGCAATAAACTTTCCACATTTAGGCGGATTTTTTGTTGGTAGTTTTAATGTTGAAGATGGCCCTGAGCACAGTACTAAAGTGCGATCTAGAATCCTAAGTGGAGAAGCTTATGACACACCTGGGATAAATGACTTGTTTTGAGGATTTTATGGAGAAGTCCTGGGGATCAAACTTGAGACCTTGCACTTACAAAGCAGACACCGAAACCACTGAGCTAAATTCTTGGTCCTGGAGAAATGACTTGTACTGAATAAGCTTTGTGTAGGCATGTGTTAGAGTGTTGTTGCCTGTGAGTTCACTGTTAATGGATCAACACTATATTGCATAAGATATCTTCGCTGGCATAGTGAGACACATCTGTAATCCCAGCTTTCTGGGAGCCTACCGCAGGAAGATGGCAAATTAGAGCCCAGCCTGGGCAAGTTAGTGACTTAGCAAGAGCTTATTGAAATAAATAAATAAAAGAAAAAAAGCTGGGAAGGTAACTCAGTGGACCAGAATCGTGCAAGAACTCAATCTTGTCCATCTCCTCAAAGCAAAGTTTCAATATTCACCCATTCAGGGTTTGTGGCAACTTCAGAGAACATAACAGAACAAATACAGAGAATCAACTGAAAAACATGACAAAGACCTTAAGACACAATGTTATACAATCTCATTATTAAAGGTATCCTCCTACTCCTCAGCCTGGGGAACTTGTGGTCTCTTCAGGGTCTCTTGAGCACCATTGTCCTGGCACTCCTCTGTCATCCCAATGTCTGTTTCCGGTTTCTGGGAGTTGTTCTGTCCTCTGGAGATGACCCGGGAGCCCCAAGCCTGAACCAGGTAGCTCCTCCCTGTCCTCACTCAGGCTGTCACCAAGAGTCTGATCCAGCAAGGGAGCACATCAAGTCATCGCACAGGGAAGAGACAGGCTTTCCTCTGACACATTCTTCCGCCAAGTGTGAAACCAACTTCTCTCCTCAAAAACATACACACAGGTGTTTGGTTTCTCGTGTTTGATAAGCCGGCAATGGAGAGACAGTTAGCATGGAAATAACTTCTAAGAAAACTGTGTCCTCCACCCAGTGACGGTGGTAAGAACCAGACAGTCCTAATTTTCACATCAGCACCTCGTGTGAAAGGGAGCGGAGAGAAGCGAGGCAAGAGATTTAAGCAAATCTCACCTCTGTTTCTGCCCTGGGCAAGCCGGGAAGCGGACAGATTGGATGCTTTTTCATTTTTCTGAACCGGTCTTGTCACCTAAGGAAAAGCTGACAACCCCATATCAGAGCCCCTTTATGTCATCGCCAGATCACTCCAGCCTCCATTAGAAAAACTTACGCAGGGCTCCAATCTGCCGCACAGACATGACCTCACAGCGTCCCAGATATGGGGTCCCTTTTTATGCTCAATGATTTTTTTTTTTCCTTTCTTGTCTTGCCACATGAAAAAATATGCTTTTAGAATGCAGAGGACAGACCTGTCTGCTATTTCTTATTACTGTAACTTCTCAGAGACCTGAGAAAACATGATTACATTAGCCATTGTTCAAAGAAAAACACTGGATCTCAAAACAGTAAATGCCCTTGCTTAGACTGTGGTAACTGCTTTTTTGTTTTGTTTTGTTTTTTTGAGACAGGGTCTCACTGTGTAGTTCAGGCTGGTCCTGAACTCAGCCTCAAACTCAGCAATCCTCCTGCCTCTGCTTCCTGAGTGCTGGGATTACAGGCGTGAGCCACCACCCCAGTATTTTGGTATATGGTTCTGATTGTTGGCGGGTGTGAGGCTCCACACCAACTTTGTTGTATGTGGTTACTGGGCATTGAACCCAGGGCCTTTACACTTGCAAGGCAGGTGCCAGAACCACTGTGTTAATTCTCTGACCCAGCTTTTTTTTTTTAATGCCAATTATAAAGTGAAGAAAATTGATCCATAAGATGGTTGCCCAAAATATTTAAAGTTTAAATATGCAAACTCTGTATATTCACCCTGTGTTTTCTGAGATTTTAAAAAACTGAATACTTCCCTGCCTTGAGTTCTATAACCAATGCAGTCTCCTCAGCTCTGCTTTTTCAACTAGGAAGTAAATTTGGGATTGATTGAGATCAATATGTAAAGCAAGATTATTATGGATGATAAAATAGGGGCCCAAGAGTTTTTCCTACATGTAATAATCTGTCTTGAGAGCGAAACACACATATTTTCCTCCTACAATTTGTTTATCAGCTTTTGTTTTGAAAATAAATTGTTTGACATTTAAGAATTGCAAAATAATTCCCATGGGAAGAATTACAGAGTAGAGAGAGGTTGTACTGGACGTGGAAGCCAAAGGACTCTGGGGAAGATAGTATAATAGAGTCCGCGAGGCTTTGCTAATTGGACTGGGAATCCACGAGTGAGTGGAGCTGATAACTCTAGAGTGAACTAGTAGAGAGCTTCATGTCAACATTCAAACAAAATGAAAATACGAGTTGACACAAAATGATTTTGGAGAATATCAGTTGTGAATATTCGGATTTGGGGATGCTTTTTTTGGCAACAGCTGCTATTATTTTACTTTAATAAATATTTAGAAGTTGTTTCAACAAAAGTCCTTTATCAGTTGTCTGGAGTGAGTGTACAGTGTATTTAATTTGGCATATTTATGTATAAGAGTGTGTAGGAGGAGGGGCATATGATAAGAAAAAACAGCAGTGTGTCTCCATTCAAAATAAATGCTTAGGTTCTGGCTGGATTTTGCAATAAATCTTAATACTTTAAAAATATTCTAAAAATGATGATCTGGCTCAAAATAGTGTTGGCTGGTAGGTCAGTATTTAATATCTTCTAACTTTCTAATAAATTAAATGTGCATATAGAAAAAAGAATTAAAAGTTACATAATACTCTATTTTATACTACAACAGACTCAGGGATCACCCAGAAAATTGAACTTACATTTTTCCTTCAAAGACTGTCCACTACTGACTATTTTTCCCTTCTGTCTACAGACTTTTCTGATCTTAACAATGTCTCCCTCCAACCGAAGTCCTAATGCCAGGTATCAACTGCACAGAAAGTAAAGGTAGGAAACTTTCATTTGAGCTTTGTACATGGGATCACCAACCACCAGGAAAAACCATCCAAGGAAGCTGATAACCATGTGAATTACACTTGTTGATCTAGACCATCAGTTTAGAGTACCAGACAGGTAAGGATCGGATGTGGGAAGAAATGTTATCATAAGACAGGAGACACATTAGTGGAAAGCATGGAAACTAAATTGGAAATTACTCATCAATTAGACTATAGTGTAGATCTACAAAGGAAATTAGACTATTACATAATTAGGGTAAACAGAGTCAAAGGTAATTCACTTACTGAGTGTTTGTCTAGAGTCTGCCTTCCTTACCATTTATTCGTTAAACAAACGTTCACTGACGTTCAGTTGTACGGGAGGCTCTATTCTAGGGAGTACTGAGTAAAGAAAAGAATACCGATATAAGCTAATTTTGTTTACTGAAAAATGAAAGAAAGAGAAGAATGTAACAAGAATCCTGTCTACTGTAAGGGTCAGAATAAAATTTTGGAAAACTAATTGGATACTGAGAAAAGTACAGGTATAACTGTATAACTTCAGTAAACAAATGCGAAATACCTGAGATCAAAAGAATAAGATGAGATGAACAGTGACAAAATAATACGATGTTGTAAACTACAAAAAGCAAAAGAGAAACAAAGAAAATGAAAGTCAGTAGATACATAGAACAAGGAATGGCAAATCACCATTTATGTAAAATCTTTTACCAAGGAGAGACCAGAACTCTACTTAACCAGAAATATTACATAAGGTAATAATACACCATTTAGTACAACTTTGCTGAGCTGAACAAAAGATCTGGAGATTAAAAAATTCACTACAATCTAAGTTAAAATTATTGAAAATGAACACACATTTCTAAACATTTTGCCAGATGTTTTGAATTATCAAAATAAACAAAAAATTTGTATTAGTAGAGAAAACATCAATTTTCTATGATAGGTTAGCTTCAAATGCTTCTGTATGCCAGATTCAATGGCAATGAAGCCACACCTACAGTTCTTAAGAAAAAAAATCTTACAGCCGAAGAATTTTACACTTAGCTAAGTGAGCTGTCATGTATGACCAATACAGAAATTTTCATACAGGTCGGGGTTTGAAACTCATTACATACACATTACTGTTGCTGTTATAGAATAATTGGTAGAAGATGTGCTACCAGAATTTAAGAGTTAAAACAAAATTGGAGGGCTAAGTACTGAGAAATGATAGCATAACAATTAAAATAGGAATCCTCAAGGCAGAGGAAGAAAACAATAAAGACAAAAGCAAGCACACTGAAGTTGAAAAGGAAAATAATTATATCAGGGCTGGGGATATAGCTCAGTGGTTCCGGCGCCTGTCTTGCAAGCGCAAGGGCCTGGGTTCAATCCCCATAACCCCGGTAGCCACATAACAATACTGGGCGTGGAGACTCACCCCAGCAGCAATCAGTACCACATACCACAGTGCTGGGCATGGTGGCTCATGCCTGTCATCCCAGCACTCAGGAGGCAGAGGCAGGAGGATTGCTGAGATGTGAGTTTGAAGCTGAGCTCAGGGCCAGCCTGAACTACAAAGCGAGACCCTGTCTCAAAAAAAAAAAAAAAGAAAAGAAATTATATCAGTAAACCTATAGATATACTGATGAAGGTAAAAAGAAGGCACTCATATCAACAACAGAAATGAAAGGACTAACAATGCAGATCCCATAGGCACACTGGGAGCATCATGTCAATCTTTGGGTAAAGGAGCATCATAGAGGGTGTATAACACCCACCTTTATTTTACCAGTATTATTATATTTTACCAATATAATTTCTACTAGTATAACTCTACGACAAAAATAGTCATTGCTTCAGCTGTCATACTCAAGGCAGTCTTCACGCATGACAGGTGACTGTGCCATACCCAAATCTCACACTTTTGAGCTTTTCTTTCCTATGTGACAAGCCATTCTTGTTACCTCTTTTGTTTCCTTCTTTTGTCAGGAGCTTCTTATTATATTGTATTACATATACTTAGCAAGAAAATAAGATATTAATAAAATAAAATATTAACTGTGAGTGCTTAGAAGACATCAACATTTTCACAGCAGGATTTTTTGACATAGTACCTTGACAAGAAATATTTTGTACTTCTTCTGCTGTAGGTGATCTTTTATTAGCTTCTGTCCCAGTCCTCTAAGAAAATTTATCCGTGATACTTTGCACCTGTTATTTTCTTTGTAAACTATGAAATTATTTATGACACACATCTTTAAGATCAAGCAAAATGCAGTCATTGGCCAATGCCTCATCTTTCCAGTGACATCATAACTGTTGCACAACTCACCAGCAACATCTATTCCACCTTTGGTTTTGTTGTACAAAGTTAAGATCTCTCTTTTCATTTTTGTTGAGTTTTCTCTGCTGATCTTGCCACTGGTGCAATGTCTATATCAGCAGCATAATTTTGCCATATACAAGGCCAATGTTATGTCTCCTTGAAATCCACAGATGGGATTACATAATTCTCTGTTTTGAACTTGCAACATTTCACTGGGAATTTTCACTTTGTTCTTATATATAGTTCCTATGCTGGTCAACTGGTGCTCTGTTAGCAACTGTAACATTTACAGGTGACTGGTAAGCCAAATGTCAAATGTCACTTTCTGTTAGGATAAACAAAGCTGTTTACAATATCGTTTGGTTTATTTCTGCACAAATAAAGACCTTGTGGCTGAGTTCTAAAAAATAATAAATATCTAAGTTAAAAGTACAGTATATCTTCACATCTACTAGGGCATATATTTTTATGCTGTATTTTGAAGACTTATTTGGGAAATATTACCTAATGCTACAGCAACCACAAAATGTTATAAACTGTTCATAGTTAGGTATTCAGATGATGTGTAAATTGCTAGACATTTTGAAACAAAGTTCTCAAACAATAGGCAGATAGCAGCCACATTATCAGTTCTTTTTCTTTCTTGGTAGTTGGTTTTTTCATCAAAACTCAGGCAATTTTGAAGAATCTCCTCCATGTCATTATTTTTCTACAAAACTCACACTCACACTCATCACATGAAAATCCCATGAAAAACTCATGCTCAGTACAGTAGACCTATGAAGGCTTGCAGCTCAGATAGCGAAGTGCCATAATAAACATTTTCAAGTATGATTATTGGGGTATCCAGACTTATTTTACTCATATCTCCTCATTTGTGTATTTCACAGCATCTTATAACATATCATTGGTTACACGTTCCAACACTGAATCTCAGCCCTGGCATTCCATTCAATAGGTTGCACTCCTGCCAAGAGCCTAATTATATTTTTGGGCCTAGTTCTAACATTGGATTGTTCAGGCATGCATGACCTTTTTGTTGCATTTTGATGAGTCAAATATGTATTAAGCATTGCTGTTTTCTCCCTCTTTTGAATTAAGGAAGTCTTTGTGCCTGTTTCACCATCACAGAAACTTTGGTTCAAATGGCTAACATCAAAATCATCATCATCAGGGGCCAGGGATTTAGCTCAGTGGTTCGGGTGCCTGTCTTGCAAGTGCAAGGACCTGGGTTCAATCCCCGGTAACCACATACAATACTGAGCGTGGAGACTCACACCCAGCAGAAATCAGTACCACATACCACAGTGCCGGGTGTGGTGGCTCACGCCTGTAATCCCAGCACTCAGGAGGCAGAGGCAGGAGGATTGCTATGATGTGAGTTTGAGGCTGAGCTCAGGGCCAGCGTGAACTACAAAGCAAGACCCTGTCTCAAAAAAAAAAAAATTGTCATCATCATTATCATCATCATCATCATCATCATCATCATCATCATCATCATTGATGACTCACATTTGACCTCCTCCCCAACTGGCAAATCCATGAAGCCCTGAGGATTTAGCTTAGTGCTTCTGGTGCCTGCCTCACAAGTGCAAGGTCCTGAGTTCGGATCTCTTGTACCCAAAAAACAAAACAAAACAAAACTTGCAAGTCTGGATTTTTTGTGTGCCATTGTACTAAATTGGCCTAACTCTACAAGGAAAATCAAAAGCAGACATTTAAAAAAAAATTCCTAATTTAGAAGAGAAACTTACCAATAAGCATCTCATTGGTAAAACTCAGCTGTTTTGGAGCTCCTGTGCACACCTTGCTCTTCATCTGTCAGGAGGGAGTACACGCAGATGAGTTCCTGTTTTCCCCGGGCACAGTGAGCCCCCTCCAGCTTCCATTATGGTAAAGTACATATTTGCATACCAAAATATGGTATGAGTGTATTTTATCCCATGAAAGGCAGGGATGCACACAAAAAAATGTTATCAGGGGCATTATTTAGGTAAAAATCTTGCTTTGACTTTTTTTTACCCAGATGCATACATCTTGCTGTTCAAGTGGGCAAACTCAAAGACTGTCGCCTATTTCCCTCAGGTGCATCTGAGAGCACAGTTAGCTACCATTATGCTTAAGTACATAACTTCATTAGAAAAGTATGAAATGGAGATATTTTACCTACTGTAATGCCCCATAATAGCCTAGAGAATACTACAAATCCCCATAATAAAAATTCAGCAACTTAGATGAAATGGTCCAATGCTTTGAAATCTCCTATATCTCCTATGGAGTCATGTCCTAATACTCAAATGTTCATCAAAATTTGATACTTGGGGCCGGGGAGTTAGCTCAGTGGTTCCGGCGCCTGTCTTGCAAACGCAAGGACCCGGTTCGATTCCCTGATAGCCACATAACAATACTGGGTGTGGAGACCCACACCCAGCAGCAACCAGTACCACATACCACAGTGCCAGACGTGGTGGCTCACACCTGTAATCCCAGCACTCGGGAGGCAGAGGCAGGAGGATTGTGATGTGAGTTTGAGGCTGAGCTCAGGGCCAGCCTGAACCACAAAGCGAGACCCTGTCTCAAAAAACCTAAAAAAAAAAAAAAAAAAAAAAATTGATACTTGACACATTTTGATCAAAAGTTGTCCTGGTACTTTTCATTTGTTTGACATTTGCAACACAAGCTAGAACTTGTAGATGCCTCTTGACTGGCTGTCCTTTCCAGCCAAAACTTTTGGTTTTGTTCTTATAGTTGTTGATACTCCTTCAGCTTCCTGGAACCAGTTCACATAAGAAACACCAAGATAGCACTGTATTTCCTAATGACAATGAATATGCAGTTTGAACTTCCCTCTGAGAAAGTTCTAGGCCACCATGGTTTCACTAATAACTCTAACATTAAAAGATGAATCCACAGCAGTTCTACATAATAATACATAGACTAACAGAAGAAAATATTTCCTAAATTTTTTGGTGCCGCCAGTCAAGCTGATTCCAAGGCAAACAAAGATAGTACAGGAAAAAATCCATCTATCCCTAATGAGTATAGACATTAAAACCTTCAACAAAACTACAAATCAATTAAGGAAATTTTTAAAGGAATCAATACATCACAACAATGGGTTTTATATCAGAGATACAGGCTAGTTTAACATACAAAAATCAATGTAATCTATCATATAAATGCATAAAAATGATAAAAATATGTGACCATAGATCAACTCCTGCATAAAAAGAATATGACAAAAATTGAACACAATAAAGCTCTTAAGACTAATAATTGAGTTTAGAAAGATCTCAAGATATAAGGTCAACACATAAAAATCTATTTTATTTCTATGCATTAGCAATAAACAATTGTAAATTGAAATATGTTAAAGTATTGTTTAAACAGCTCAAGAAGAGAGAACAGATGTAAAGCTAACAAAATTTGTGCAAGATATCTATATTAAAAACCAAAAAATTTCATGAAATGCCTTGAAAAATGTAAATAAATGGAGATAGTGTTCGTGGATTAGAGCATCTATCATGTCAGTTCTCAGCAACTGCAGTCAAAATTTCCCCAAGATTTTTATAGATATAGACAGGCCGATGCTAATATTTACTTGGAAAGGGCAATTAATTAAAGTAGCCAAACAATTTTGAAAAATAATAAAGTTGGAAGACTAAAACAGAAATAAACCCACGTCAATATGGCCAGTTTTTATAGCCTTTATGATAAATGCTTTGAAACAATTGAACATTGAGCTTTACTCCAGACCTTTTATAAATGTGAACTCCATCAAACATAGATCATGGACCACGATTGTAAAACCCCACAATTTTTATTTTTATTTATTTATTTTTTGAGATGGGGTCTTATTTTGTAGTTCAGGCTGGCCCTGAGCTCACTAGGTAGCCCAGGTAAGTCTCGAACTCACCCCAATCCTCTTGCCTCTGCCTCCCAAGTGCTGGAGTTACAGATGTGAGCTACTACACCCAGCATCACAAAACTTTTAGAAGAAAACATAGGAAGCAAACCTGGGTTAATTAAGAAGTTCTTAGATAAGCTGTCAACAATATAATACAAAAAAGATTTTAATTAAAAATCTGTACTTTGTGTAAAACAGTCAATAAAATTAAAGTGAGTATTGTAAATTACACTGGCAAAAGAGTTGTTTCCAGAATATATTGTTAAAATCTTAGAAATTCATTTATAAGAAAACACACCTTCAGGTATTTAAAATGGTCTAAAGAAGGTAAATGACCCCGTAAAACATTTGTTAAAATGCTTAACATCATCAATTATGAGAAAGAATGCAAGTGAAAAATCAAGATGAGAGTCGAGGGTATTGCTCAGGGGTAGAGGGCTTGATCTGTATGCATTGGTCCCCAGGACTGCAGAAAACAGTGCACAATGATACTTCTCTATATCTGCTGGAGTGGCTACACTTAATTTAAAAATCTATAATACCCAACACTGGCAAAAAATGCAAAGTCATGGAAGGATCTCTCATTCATTGCTATTGGAATGCAAAATTGTACAGTTCTTTGGAATATAGTTGGGCAGCTTTTTATGAAGTTAAACATACACTTACCAAAGGAGTCAGAATTGCTTTCTGGAACTGTTTACAGAAATGAAAGCTCCATTTACATGGAAACCTAATCATGAATGTACATAACAGCTCTGTTCTTAACAGAACTGCACAGTCCAAATGGCATTTAGCACATGGATGGCTGAGGACAGGAAGCATCTGTCACACTAGAATTCCTCAGCAATAACAGGGAATGAAGTGTGGGCAGATACACACAGCAACTTAGACAAATCCCAGTGGAATATTGGTAGTAAACAGAACAAGTCTCAGAAGGTTCCGTGTGGGATGAATCCTGTATAAGTCATTCTGGAAAAGTCAAAACTATAGGAATGGAAGAGGCTGATAGTTACTGAGTTAACAGTGGGAGGACCACAAAGGGTCCACAAGAGGAAAAGTCTTGAGATGATGAAACTATTTTGTATACTGACTGCCATGATGGTGATGGTGACATATTACAATTCAGAGAACTGTAATGAAAGAAAGAGTAAATGTCACAGTATTATTACATGTTTAATGTGAAGACTAAAACATTAGTAGGTACAGTGCAAATAAATTAAATATGTGTTTATAATATATACTATGTTATATATAATATATTATATATATTTTAATATATATTAAATATATGACTGCAATGGTGTTCTCTGATGAGGGACCTCTAACTATATCTATTACATCAATGAAAAAGTGGAAAATACTGAACATGTATATTATAAAACTGAAAACCCATTCTTAGTAAATTGAAAGATTTCCTAAAACAGATAAAAATACGTGCTTGAAGTCAGTAGCCAACATTAATTGATTGATTGGTCAATTGTGGTACTGGAGATTGAATGTAGGACTTTTCACTGAGCTACACCCTCAGCCATTTGTTTGTTTGTTTGTTTGTTTGTTTTTGACAATCTTGTTAAGTCACTGCCTAGGCTGGGCTTGAACTTGTGATCCTCCTCCTTCAGTCACTCAGAGTCATGGGATTATAGGCCTCAGCTAGCAACCATTTATATTAAAATGAATAAGTCATTTCCTTCCAAAGTTAGAAGCAAGATAATAGAGCTCATAAAATATCACCATCATGGGCAGTGTTACAACCTGCAACAGTTGGATTCAAATTGCTTACTAAGGTTGCCAGTAACTCTGAAAGGAAAGAAAGAAAAGCAGGTTATGCAAAACAAAACCAAAAAAATGTACAGCTATAACCCAGACCTTCAAAGTTATAGCTAGTCTAGATCTGGAGCAATTATTGCCCAGAGAATGTTCCACAGGTGGAAAAGACCTGGTCTTCCTACCCACTCTGCTTCCTCCCACCATGGGCTGCCCAGAAGGGTTTTCTCCGGGAGAGCTGGTTTCCTGCCACTGAGGCCAGACTTGGAAGATCAGCTAGCAGGAGATCTCTGACCACCCTCTGTGGCTGCACAGTATACCCTTTCTTGGAAAGGGTCTGTATAGTGTGCTTCCAGGTCCTCAGCAGGCCCCATCAGGCTATCTCAGGAAAGAGGCAGACAGTAAACATTGGTACTTTGCTCCCCAAAAGGCAAGGTGGAGGATACCATGGAAGTACTTCCATACAATGTCAATCTAGAGAAATGACTTAACGGCTGTACAAGAAGTCCTGGCCTGTGGTTCACCAACCTCTGATCTGCAGCATAGACATGCAATGAGAGAATAAAAGGAAATGGTAATCAAAGCAATTGAAAAAAGGAAGAAAAATTATTTCTGATGCCATGAAAACCTTCCAAGAAAACCCAGGGAACTGACTATTCCTTTGCTAGAATTCAAAATATGAAGATAACAAAATACAAATTTATGAAGTATTACTATACACAAACCTGAATCAACTTCAGGTTAAGAGTTCTCAGATTTTAAAGTGCATTTCCTGAGAGGATTTTTAAATGCAAGTTCTGGGGTTCCTATAACATATTTTATAAGTCAAGAGTTCTGCCTTTGGCAATCTAGGAATCTGTATAAAAAACAAGACTCCCCAGTTGATCCTCATAGCAGTGACACACAGACCATAAGTGAAGAAGTTCTGTTCTCATTTTCTGAGTTTGTGTTTTTTAACTTTTGGGACTTGTACATACATGGGAGAATTATATAGAAACTATAGAATCTCCACCACCATCACCACCACTTACCTATTTACCAAGAAGTGGTGGGAATACCAGGTTTATATTCCCAGGAAATCATGGGCTCGAAGACAAGAAGGTCCATAAACAGACAGGAGCTAGGCAGTGCTAAACATTCTATGGGAAGCTTATTCTACAGACAGGGATGTTCCCACTAAGGGAGGGACCACTCAGCCAACAGAGAGTTATAGGGAGAATTTCTCATGATAAAGATAGAACTCATTTGCTAATGTGACACCTAATTAAATTTGTCAAATGAATTATACAATAATTTATTATTTCAAGGAGCAAAGGAGTAAAGATTAAGTTAAGATCATATGATCAAGAAAAGCTTTACCGAAACACACACACAACACACGCAACACACGCAACACACAATGTTTCCCAAACACTGGAATTTTATAAAGTACTACCACTTCAAATGAAATGGAAAAGTCTACATCAGTTTGACAGTCAAGTCAAGACATGACTTGATTTTGCCAATCTCAGTATAATTTTAGAACAAAAGAGAGTCTAGCAGGGGCTGGGGATTTAGCTCAATGGTTCCAGCGCCTGTCTTGCAAGCGCAAGGACCCGGGTTTGATCCCCAGTAACCACATAACTATACTGGGCATGGAGACTCACACCCAGCAGCAACCAGTACCACATACCACAGTGCCGGGCGTGGTGGCTCTAGCCTGTAATCCCAGCACTCGGGAGGGGGAGGGAGGAGGATTGCTGTGATGATTTTGAGGCTGAGCTCAGGGCCAGCCTGAACTACAAAGAGAGACCCTGTCCCAGAAGCAACCTGTACACATACCATAGTGCTGGGCATGGTGGCTCACAGAGGCAGGAGCAGGAGGATTGCTGTGATGTAAGTTTGAGGCTGAGTTCAGGACCAGCCTGAACTACAAAGCGAGACCCTGTATCCAAAAAAAAAAAAAAAAAGAGGAGAGAGAGAGTCTAGTAATTGGCTAAATTAAACTTTTGAAGAATTCATGTTTTTCTCATTTGTCCACAAGGTTGAAGAGAATCCCCCCTTGGGGGTGGTTCAGGCTTCAGCCAGACATCTGAGAAGAATGCTTAAGGGACAACAAGGAGGGCAAGTTGGGGCTCTGGGTGCCAGCCTTCCTATCCTCCTGGCACCTGTGTGACCTTGGACCTGACATTGACACCTCCCTTTGTCCCAGTGCATTTGTCTTTCTCCATGGCTGCTTGTCGAATCTGAAGAGAAGATCAGAAACAATTATATAAGGGAAATTGTTTTATCCACTGCTTTTCTAGTCCAGTGGATTGGGAAGAGATAGACTGGCTGACTTTGAGATGTGGACAGCCAAACAGGTCAGAGTTGGCTTCAGCCCAAGACCCCTGAACCAGAGAATATGTGTGGTTTAAGCAGAAGCTTCCTGGCAGAAGAGGAAATGCTAGACACAACGGAAGTCTTTACTGGGGATAGGAAATTAGAAGAAGGCTTTAAACTTTACCCTAAAAGTGATGAGAACCACTTAAATGATGGGAAGTTTGCAGAAGGAGAAATGACAAAAGGAAGTTTTCAGGTCAATGTCTTTTTAAATGAATAAAGGGACATTTGGATTTTTTTATGATGATTAGTTGAGACTTGGTTCACCTAATCTCACAGCTGACTGAACACTCCCCTCTGACCTCTCCTCCTTGGGGAACAACCCAAGTTTAATGGAAGCTTTTGTCTCTATCTCTGCCTCTGACAGCTAAGAGATTAGCAGGGTTTTGGCTAATTAGTATTTAACTGTTCGCTAACAGTCCCCTGGGTTTGTCAATCACAATCGAGTTTAAAATGGATCCAAAACAGGATGCTATGTCAGAGCTGATTCAATTTCTTGAAAGAATGAAAGAAGCAAATCTACCTTTATGGCCCTTTTAGTCACATTTGATGACAAAACAAGATGCTGAATCGGAAATACACTAGCATCCTGCTTAGAAGCAGAGGCTGTGGTGTTAGAGTGCCAGCGAACTGAAGGATCTCCATTGAAACCTGAGCTCTTAAGCTTGCCTATTCAAAGTAGTCCCCTGGTGACAGTCCTTACACAGGTCCCACATGGCTGAGGAGACAGACTGAGGAGAGAGATCAGGCTGAAGCTTACTAATGGTGTCACTCAATTTGATTGTCTACTTTTCTTTTCACTTATTCAGGCAATGCTCGTTTATTTGTTTTAATGGCAGACAGAGATTTTACCTGTAAAGAAGACAACATTACAGAGGGGAGGCAGGAACACAAACTGTTATCATGCTGTGTGCATCGCAGCATCTTCACAAGGCAGCGCATGAGCGCCTAGAGCATCTGCAAAGAGGGAGGTAGAACTTGATCTGGGTCCTCAAGTATGAGTACAAGCTTCCCAAAGGAAAAGTACGGCAGAGAATTCTAGGCCAAAAGAAGAGCGTTTTCAAAGGCATAAGCCCAATGCAAGACATAATTACATCATGGGTAATGTATGATCTATGTGCAGGAATTTAGATATTTTACTCATTTAGAAGAATAGGTGTTCAATGATTTTAAGTAAACTAAATGAATTTTCTGAAACTTAGAATCCTCATCAACTATCGAAGGTCAGAGTATCTCACAGAGAGGGAGTACTTAAATCTTATTGAAGCAGGAGATTAGAGGATGGCAAAGAAGCAGGACAAACGGACATGACCTGGCTTGTCAATTATGAAGTCCTAGGACATGTGCAGAAAAACATTTCCAGACCCTGCCCCTGGAACCAATCAGAAAATGCTATCTTCAGTTCTTTTTTCAAGATAGCAAGCAGGGTCCCTGGAATTTAACTCAGAGGCACTGTGCCTATCTTTTTTTTTTAAATTCAAATCTTTATTGGTACATTATGAATACACATCATCATCGAATTCAACATTGAGAGTTTGTACCAGAATATGACATGACTTGATTCTCATTTTTTCCCCTTCCCCCCTCCCTTACAACCTCCCACTCCTATACACATAAGCTTTGTTTCCTTTTTTCTTTATTACTATCACCCTCTTTCCTTTTAAATATTTTCTATTTCACAATTTCTACTCTAGATACTACAATTCATTTACATCTTTATTTTCTCATATTAGAGAAAAGATATAATAGATACACATCTGTGACCTATTTATTCCACTTATGAGGATGTCTTGAAGGTTTGTCCATTTGAATATGAATGACTCAATCTTATCATTTTTAATGACAGAATAATACTCCATTCTATTAAAAGAACCACATCTTCCAACAAAGAAAAGCCCTGGTCCTGATGGCTTTACTGCTGAATTCTACAAAACCTTTAAAGAAGAGTTAGCATTGCTACTTCTCAGCCCAGGGATACAAGGATGGTTCAACGTATGTAAGGCAAGCACGTTTTTGACAGGATGGCTTAATCTGACCTCAGCCTGAGGCCTAGGGTTACAAAAGATGGCCGCCATTAATTCTTGGGCACTGGGTCCTCCCTCTTCAGTGGTCTGCTCTCACTTTGCGGAGCACATTTCTTTTCTTTTAATAAAAGTACAACTTTGCTCCCTGCTTCTATTGTCTTGACCAGTTTCTCATTCAGGACAGCAAGGACTTGGATAGAATTTCTAAAAAAGTCCCTGGCACCCCTAAATCTTAATGACACTATTGCATATAAAAATGTATTAATCAATTAGGGGTTCATGGAAGAGTCCTGAGGCAGGAGTCCAGAACTGAAATGGATGATACGAGATTCAGGGACCTGTTGTTTACTATTATGGAACATGGATTCTATCTCTAGAATGTCCCCATATCCAAGCTAGTTACTAGAGCTCTATTTGTGGCTTGAGCAGCAAACAGAAAAGGAGAGAGAATCCTCCATTGGACCTGCTTAGAGTCTCAGCCTTGCAAGAAGCCCTACACAGCTTGGTTGTTCATCCCTCCAGTCTTCACAAGGCAGGGTTTTACTGCGGGAAGCCAGGGATGTGGGGCCTTTTGGGGGACTCATTTCCTTACTGATACAAACCAAGGAATAAGGGAAAATGAGCATTGGGTGGCCACTTAAAACTGATGACACAGAATTCACCAAATGTTGGTTTAATTTCATCCTTTGAGAATTTCATCCAGTTTCCAAGAAAAAAAAATGACCTTCAAATCCCAAACATGTTTGAGTTCCTGTCTCAGATCTGCCACCAGCTCACTATAAAAACTTGGCCAAGCCATTTTAAGCTGAGTGTCAGGTTTATTGTCTGTGAAGTGAAAGTAGCAATGCCCCAGATGCAGGAGAGCCATCCATTGAAAACAATGCATTAAAGGTTCCCTGTCATTCTCCCTTCCTATCTGCCAACATAGCAGAAGCCATGGAGCATCAGGCAAAGTCCAGATTCTCAGGGGGCTGTGTGCCATTGCTCACACAGGGAGGCAACATCAAGATCTTCTGAGTGTGCCAAAGTCAAGGTCAGAGGGAGTCTGAGTTAGGCATTTGTGGGGACAAGCAGAGGAAGATGGTCATGGAGTATGAGAAGATGACATCAGAGAAGCAAGAAGACAGTGCGAGAATGTAGGGACACTGTGGACAGACATTCCCACACTGGAGAGGTAGAGTGTAATATCTTTGGGATGGGTGGGGCAAGACTGATTTTGAAATTGGAGGGAAATACTAGATACCAGATTATGTAAAGTAAAGCCTAGACCCCATGTAAAATGGGCCTGATATTAATTAAGTCTTAGATATGTGAGCTGTCCATCCCAAGCTCCACGGAGGTGGGCTGCGTGTCCCAAAAAAACCATTTAATAGTGGATCTGGACTTTGGTGACTCTTACAGAAGTCTGCAAATAGCATGGAAAATAAGGCTATTTATTCTATGTACATCTTCTCTTTAATATTTTACTGCAAGACACACACACACACACACGCACACAAACGTAATGGAAAATAAAAAAGGAGTTCATGGAAAGAATGTAGTTGACAACCCTGTGGGCCCACAAAACCAGAGCAAACTTTTATGGGTCTTTGGGAGCCAAT
This sequence comes from Petromus typicus, assembly GCA_004026965.1. Lineage (NCBI taxonomy): Eukaryota > Metazoa > Chordata > Mammalia > Rodentia > Petromuridae > Petromus > Petromus typicus. The sequence continues at coordinate 12,226 of PVIR01019026.1, read as the reverse complement.
GAGACCTGGGCTGTGTCAGGCCTTAGCCCATTTCTGCTTCTCCCTGCCTACTTGCTTCACTGCCTTCCTCTCCAGGCACCCTGATCTTCTCTGCCCACCTCTCGCCTGCGAGCTCTGTCTTAACCTCAAGTCTATTTAGCATCTCATTTGTACAGTGATGACTCAAGCTCTGATTCCACAAGGCTTTTAAATTCTAATATGCACCTCTTTAAACTGGAATTTCCAATCTCTTACTTCAATTAGAGAAGTTGAAAAGCTTCTTGGCTTAAAGACTGGCTCCCCCAAGACAGATTGTCCACTCTTGTCTAATCAGCTTTTGAAAGAGTAGAGCAGGGCACGTAGTTCTATGGAGAACCAAGCTACTCCTTTCTCCACTAAAGTCATTAGTAATGCCTTGGTTCATATACTTCTTTTTGCAAACAATTCAGTTTGTCAACAAAAGCACTGGGCGAAATTTGACTTTTGTTCACAAATTCTGCATCAGGTGGCAAACATGGCGATGGTCATCTTCCCCATACAAACACAAATGCAGCCATCTTCCCCAAACCATAAACAAACTAAGCTTATAAACCAAGTTACCACTGTTATATAGAGAAAAGAATGCTTAAGCCTTAAAGATACAGTTGCATAGCGAACCACCACCATGCTCCACCAGTGTCTATCGTCATCACTCCACCATGATCACTCCACCCTACAACTCTCTCCATCCCTACAAGAATCCAGACTATGACACGACAGTCATCATTACCATGAGTCACCAGTATCCTCTCACCCGTCACTCACTGCCATTGTCTCTATCACAGTCATCTGCTACTCCTGCCATCACCACTCACATACTCCCACTGCTACCACTCCCTCCATTTCTAAAACCACCCATGAGTACGTGGTCATTCCTACCATGGCTATTATCGTTACCATCTCTAGTGGCATCACGATCTTTTATTATCACAACGACCATCTCTGTGGCCACGTCCTCCATCACCATCACTGCCTCCATTTCTATCACATCATCACCACCACCTCCTCCACTACCACCATCCTCTTTACCCCCATCACCTCCTCCATCACCACCATGACCTCCACTGCTACCACCACCTCCTCCATCACCATTATCCCCGCAACCACTACATCTATCATTCCCACCACTTCATCAATGCCAAACTTTCATATCCAATCAGTACTAAGTACTATAGATACTTATTTCTAACCTAGCTACATCTCTTCTTACTTTTCTTTTTATCTTGGGGTACCAGGAATCAAACGCATGACCTTGTCTTCCAAAGCAGCAAATATTTTTTTGTGAGCAAATATGTGGTACTGTGGATCGAACTCATGACCTTGCCCTCACCAGGCGGGCAGTAGTGCCACTGAGCTAAAACTATGGCCCCCTCTTCTTACTTTTTTTACTGTTGCTGATATGGTTCAGACCTAAAATGCCCCTCAGAAGGCTGATGTGTTTGGTTGGATCACGGGGACACTATGCTCATCCAGCGGATTTGTCCATTGATGACTTTAGTAGCTGACCACTGGGAGTGTGACCTAGAAGTATATATTGTCCCCAGCTCCTCCCTTCTCTGCTTCCTGACTACCACGGATTAGTGAGCTTTCCTCTTCCATCTTGTTTCTGTCTTCAAGCCAGCTGATCATGGACTGAAACCTTTAAAAACTATGAGCCAAAATAAACTTCTCCTCCTTTAAGTCACAGGTGTCAAGTAATTTAGGAGTCCTGGCCTCAGAAAAGTGCCTAACCCAGCCGCATTTCACACAAGTGAATGGTTGCAGTTTCCTAACTGGGCCTCTGCTTCTAGTCTGTGTACCCTTCAAAGTATTTTTCATGTCCTGCCAAATACATCTTTCTAAAATATTGATTTGTGCTCTTTTGAAAATCCCATAGCCAAATTTTCCATCCTGGAACTGAAAGTCCTGGATCCAGATCCCTCTTGTAGCTTTATTTCCTGTGGCTCTCGCCCTGGACCTCTGGCATCCTGCGAGGCTGCATGATCAAACTTAGCACCATCATGTCTTTCTCCTTGTTACAGTTTCAACAGGCCCTCTCACTGGTCTGTCCTCTGTGATCCATGGTGTCTATAAAAATTATATTTATTTTATAAACTGGGCTTAAACCAAACATGTTCTATGGCACTTAAGACGTTTCTCTCAAGCACGTTAAAGGACCTGGCTTCAAGACGATAAAGACCTTGTGAAAGATTCTTCATTTCTACAGTGAGCAGCAGACAATGAATTTATAAACTTGTAACAACCAAAAGAACAGGAAGGGCTTCACCAGAAAAACAGCTGTCATAAAAGTGTACAGGACAGAAAGTCAAAGCAGAAGCACCAGTTGCAAGGAGCAAAAAAAAGAGCAGCCGCGAGGAAACAGCAATAATCTGAGAGCCGCAGAGCCACACAGGACGGAAAGAAGCCACGGACTAAAGACCAGAGGCAGAGTGACAGGACCAGCGACGAAACACCGTGTGCTCCTGCTCTTGTGCAGAGCTCGAGCAAGCAGCCTTTTATCCCAAGCAAAGGAGAAGAGAATGAGCAGAGAGTTCAGGGGAAGCAGGCAGAGGAGGAAGAGGAGAAAGCAGAGAAAACCCCCATCTACCTGACGTAAGCTGAGAGGAGTCGTTCACATGTTCACGACTTAAACGAATCCTCTAGGGTTGGAGGCTTCGGAATGAAAGCCTGCTGCTCCCCAGCAACTCACCAGCTCCTTATCTGTTTCTCAGCTGCTCCTCAGCTGCTGCTCCCCTGCTCACGCTGCAGGATGTGACCAGCTCAGGAGACCACGTCCAGGCACAGAGATATCCTGACCAGCCTTCCCATTCCACGCTCCTCAATATCCCAGGCATTCAAAGGTATCAGGCGTTTTAGGAAAACAGAAGTGTGAATGACGAGTTTAAGAAAAAAATGGACATGCGCATATCACAACTTCCGGGATTTTATGAACCTAGTGTGCAGGCCCACTGAGCTTGAAGCTATTTAATATATAGATTAAAAAAGGAAAACTGTGGACGGGGATTTAGCTCAGTGGTTCTAGTGCCTGTCTTCCAAGCACGAGGGCCTGGGTTCGATCCCCCGGTAACCACATGCCCGGCGTGGAGACTCACGCCCACCAGCAATCAGTACCACACACCACAGTGCCGGGCGTGGTGGCTCACGCCTGTCATTCCAGCACTTGGGAGGCAGAGGCAGGAGGATTGCTGTGATGTGAGTTTGAGGCTGAGCTCAAGGCCAGCCTGAACTACAAAGTAAGACCCTGTCTCAAAAAACTAAAAAAAAAAGAAAGAAAGAAAAAGAAACTGTGCAAAAGACATTTATTTCAGATATTAAAAATATAATTGGTGAAATGAAGAGTTTGATAAAAGAGTTAAAAGTGGGGAGCTTAGGAAGTCTTTCAAAGAGTAAAAGCAAAAAGAAAAAAAATAAAAATAGAAATAACCAAGGTAAGAAATAGAGAGCATGAAACAAGGAGGTCCAAACCAACCAATAGGAGCATAAAATGGACATCCCAGAATAACAGAGAGGATGACTGTCAAAAACACAACCAAAGCCGGGTGCAGCTCAGTGGCAGAGCACTTGCCAACCACGAACGAGGGTCAAGATTCCATTCCCAACACCAACACAAAAATAACAACAACAAAAAGCAGGGCATGGTGACATGTAAGTATAGTCTGTAAAACAAGCTTTTCAGGAGGCTGAAGTAGAAGCATCAAATTTAAGCCCTGTCTAGGCAACTTAGAAATTTAAGGGATTCTGCCTAAAGAAAATCAAATAAATAAATAAATAGAGCCAGGGATGTAGTTCAGTGCAGAATCTTTGAGTTCAATGCCCAGAACCACCTCCAAGAAAAGACAAGAAAGAGAAATAACCAAAGACATTTTCCAGAGCTAAAGAGAAGTGAACTTCCAATTGACAAGGTCTGCAAAAGGGAAAAGAAACAAGCTCCATTTTCTTTTCCAGTTTTCTGTTTTGTTCTGTTGCTGTGGTTTGGTACTGGTTTCCATCTTCTATTTTTGAATTGGTTACCAGGAAGCCTCAGGGCAAACTGGAAGTGACCCAGCACACAGAGTAAAGTAGGCTCATCCAGAGCTGGGCTGCTCATGAGAACTGGGTACCGACTTCTCTGTTTTCTTTCATCAGCCACAATTGGGAATGATTTTAGAACCACTCTCCTGGAAAGATGGAATAGTATAGCGAACAACACAATTGCAGATGAACACGGCAACTTCTACAAAGAATCCCTCCATGGCTGGGCCTTGAAGTTGCTAGTAATTCCTTTCTGTGAGATATTTCATTACAACTGGGATCCTTGTAGATTTTTGGTAATATCCTTGGAGTAGATGCTCAGAATTTTGATCAGGACATCAAATAATATGAATATGTTTATGACTTTTGGTTACTGTTGTCAAAGGATGTATCAGCATCTTATTTTCCCATAAGCAGTACATCAGTGCATTGATATTTTCACAGGTGCATCAACATGAAGAATTATTGTTTTTAAAAAATGGATGCTACTTGCTATGAGATGTATATCTAGTGTAGTGGTTAGAGTTGGTACTCAGCTTTGGAACATCCCAGTATCCCAAGGCCTGGGAGCCAACTTTGTTGGAAATAACAGAGGAAATATGTGTGACACACGAATACTTTCCCAGAGCTAGAAGCTCAGTGACTGTGTTTAAAACTGACTTTTTAAATCACTTCATGTCTGCTACTTTCTGATAACAGTATATTAACATTTTCCCAGATGACTATAAGCATTTTGGTTATAAAAATTTGAGATAACCATGCATAGTTTCTCTTAAAAATCATTGACATTCATGGTATAATATTTCACTAGGTAAATATGTTACATTTTACTTAGCCATTTCCATGTTGTTACTGACTTAAGTTTATCCAAATTTTGACTATTGTGAATAGTGCTGGAATAAATAAACATCTTTGTGTGTAAAGATCTCCCATGATCTAGACATTTTTCTGAGACTAGATTGTCGAAAGTAGGATTCCTGAAACAAAGCTTGAATATTTGCAAACTCTTGATACATTTTGTATATTGCATGAGAATTATCTGAAAAGCATCTTTAGAAATCTCACCTAGGGGGTCTGGGGAAGGGAAGCACATGTATTCATGGGTTCCTAGAGGTTACTGGGGCAAGAACAGCAGTGTCTCCTCATTTAGAGAGACCCTTTCCTGGACTTAGCAGGTCCCTAAATAGGCTCATCTAGTTAAGGGTTGTTTGTTTGTTTGAGTTGCTAAAGGAAGATAGTTTAATCCAAATTACAAGACTGTTTCTCTCCACTCCATCTCTTGCTTCATTATACTTTTAATCAATTTGATAGTTTTGAAATATTCATTGGCATTTTGATAGGATATTTCTAAGAGGAAGATGAATACCTAATTTTATTTCATAGTTAAAAAAAACCAACAGAACCTTTAACATTGTATAACCCTCAGAGCCCCATCAAAATTGCACCTCTTCCTATATTTCCACTTAAGATGGGCAAGTTGAAAAATGCCAGGATCTGTATACCAAGCCATATGGTATTCACATTGCCATCCAAGCAAGATGGGTGTTGAGTAAAGCCAAGTGCTCTGCGCTGGGCCAGCTCTTGGAAAGAAGAATGAGACAAGACCTCTTAAATTCCTGTGTTGTTGAAAGCTGGCTCTGTTAGACAGAGGGAAGAGAAATTGGCCAGAGACTGGGCTTTGAGTGGAAGAAAAGGCTCCATCAAGGCTTTCCTTCTCGGTTCCAGAAATAAGACCCAAGTTAGTTTCATCTAGATGGCTTCAGCAGCAGCCAGTGATGAGCCTGGAGGCAGAGGTTGCCAAGGCATCATGCCATGCCAGGGACGGAGTCCAGGGAACCCAAGGTGCCAGACAGATGGGGGAGATGTCTGAGGAGAGGCTGGGGTGCTCAAAACCCAGGATTTGACCTACTGTGGCAAACTCAAAAGCTCCATCCTTTAAGGCCTGCTGAGGGAAAGGAAGAAAAGAGATAAAAACAGCCACATTCTCACAATTGTATCCCACACAGTCTTTTACATCCTTTGCTCTTGCAGGAATCCAGGTGTAATGGTTTAGATCTAGAGTGTCCCCCAAAGTCTCATATGCTCAGAGGTGGGGCTTTGGAAAGGTGACTGAATCATGGAGGCACTATACAGTTCTCACTAGTGGATTCTCCTGGATGGAAGAAACGTACCACTAGAAACATGTTGGAAGGTAGACTGTATCTCCCTTAATACTTCCTTTCTCTCACTATTTCCTGGTTACCATGGAGTAAGCCGCTTTCCTCCACTACCCACTTCCACCATGATGTGCCTGACTTGGAGCCACTGGATATGGACTGAATCCTTTAAACTGTTAGCCAAGTTCAGTATCTTATCCTTTAAATTGTGAGCATTAATATTTCATCCAGCACTAGGAAAGCTGCCTGGTACACAAAGCATAAGAACAAATACAGAGTTCAGAAGAAAGAGGATGGTAGCGACATCTGAGCCCCTTACAAATATAAGGGAGGACATAAGAGGCACTTAAAATTGTGTCAAAGAGCAAGCACATGTTCTTGACCTTCTGGGGACAGCCTCAAGTTTTAATGATCCTTTGTGCTGTCTTGATTGAGGATTGTGAACAGATAAGACAGATCTCTCTCTACAGTCCCATCGTGGCTATTGGAAAGACTGACCAGAGTGAAGATGGGGTCTGGGTTTGAGAGGAAAGAGGAGCAAGGGGACAGCAGGAGGCTTTGGGGAGGAGACCCCAGGGTCACTGGGTGTGGTGAGGATGCTTCCACTTCTGGTTCAGAAATGTTGGTTGGGTTCAAACTTTCCATACATTTTCATACACTAAAACAAAACCCCCAAATCTTTCAAGGCCAAAGTTTGTATAGATAATAATGATAAATTAAAAAAACAATAAGCTAAAGCTTTCTAGGGACCAATTTCAAAGCCTCACTGGGTAGTTGTTTCTCCACGTTCTGCCATGTGGCCTGCAGGGCCCCAGCTCTGGACTCCGACCTCAGACTTGAAGGGGAGGTCAAATCTCTCCCAGCCCTTGGAATGTAATTACCATTAAGCCTGAAAAATGAGGGTGCTGAACAGTAGCAGCAGGTTTTTTTTTTTCAAGTTTATGTAAACACTGGCTGCACAGAGACGGCTGGACTGTGGGATCAAAGGGTCTCTGTCACATCAGTGTTTTAAATCTCCACGCAGCTCCTGGAGGATCATCTGGCCTCTGTGAGCACAAGCAGCTGATAAAAGACCTTTCTGAGCTCATGCCTTATCTGCTCCCACACTACAGGATAACCCAACACTGCTCTAGATGGAAAGCAGCTACCCTAAGGGGCTTGGAAAGTACCTCCAGCTCCAGCAAGGGAGACAAGGTGGGCTTCTGAAGCAAGTGTCCTAGACTCAAGAAGGACCCTGCTGTGGTCTTCCTCCAGGGTGATCACACTTGCTTCTTGTCATCCAACCTGGCCACATTTTGGGTATGTACCCAGATGAACTCCTAGAGGAACCAAGAAGGCTGGAAGCCATGTGTAGAAAGTGCAAAGGGAAACATGTATGTGTCTCCAGGAACCTGAGATATGAATATAAAGCAACAGCTGGACCCCAGAGGGCTTTCTTGGTTCTCACCCTCCAGGGGAATGCTCTGAGTTCTTCCTTGTTTACACAGTGAAAGCTAAAGTGAGTCTACTGTACTCCCGGGGCCTTGTTCAGGGTGGAGCTCCCTGGTGCTGCTCTTGAGTATTAATACTGAACCATGAAGACACACATGCCAAGGCAGAAGGCTTTCCTAGCCCCCAGCCAGCAAGGGCCCAGTGAGGGGCCGCCAAATGGTAGGTTAGCTGAGTGAGTTTAATTGATCCTTCTAACTTTTCCTCTGTGGGCGACCACTGAAGACAACTCCACAGAGACCACCCAGCACCTTACATACCCACCTGTGGCTTGTACATCACTTGGCCCTGAGGAAAACAGGTTTTGGGAAGTAGTGTGATCTAGGTACAAGGTCAAGATCTCAAGGCCATAGAGATAAGGTTAATTTGATTGATTATTAAGATTAATCTTCAGAAAATTTCAAAGAAAAAGGCAATGGTGAAAATTGGAGCCAGCGTCTACACAATGATGTGTTGATTATGATCCTGATGAAAAAAACCTGTGAAGCATCTTTCAGGACACCAGCAAAGAAGAGTATGAACATCAGGTTTGACCATGACCATGGCCATGACTTGGTCATTCATTGCCTTTCCTCACTGTGGTATTCATCCTTGATTTTGAGATATTAAAAACTAGAACCACATGGAGAGTCTTGACTGGGCCATCTTCTTGCCCCCTTCAGACATTACATCAAAATCACAGCAACTGTGTGGATTATAAATATCTTTAAGTAAAACAACCATTCTAATTTTCTAGATAAACTCATCAAAGAGCCATCACAGCAGGATTTTAAAACTTTTTTGTCTCTTCAATTTGAGCAAGTATTTATTTATTTGTTCATCCACTGGCTTATTCACCTGATATATTCCAGAAACTGTTTCAACTCTTAGATGAATGAAACCCAATTTATAATGTACTGTTCCTCCAACCACATATCCAACACATAGAACCATACACACAGAGGATCTGGTAGACCAAAAAAGAAGGGAAAGCCTATATGCACGTGGAGCAGAGATTTTCTCCATGTTCTGAGATCACAGAATGATACCAATCCCTCAGGAAGGAGGTTTAACAGAAGAGATGATCTTCCTCTGTTCCTCAACACAATCTGTGTGCAAGTTCAGAATCCACAAGTCAGCCAGCTAAGCAAGCAAAGGCCTCCTGCGCCAAGGAAAGCTCACCAAAGAAAAAGAAGTAAGGGAGATGCAATCAGAACATGTATTATCATTTTAAAATATCTTCAAAAATGTACTAATGCCTGCAATTTTCTGAGAAGTATATAAAAAAGAAAAATTGGATGGACAGAAGAATATATAAATAAGAGGTAACAAATAGTTTAAATGCATTGCAAAATTTAAGTGCCTATATGGGTGTGGTACAACACTTTCAATTTTTCTATAGGTTTGATTTTTTAAAAATTGTGATTCTGGGAGAAATCACTTTATATCAATTTTTTGAATGATTTATGTTGTGTTATATTTCATTTAAGTTGTCCACTGCCATTTTAAGAAGTCTATGGATTTTTTCTATTTTTAGTAATAGGGTTGAACCCAATAAGGTATAACCCATCAGTTATACCACTGATGTATAACTCCAGGCTTTTTGTTATTTTTGAAATTTTGAGACAGTTTCACTAAGTTCCCAAACAGGACTTGAACTTGTCATCTTCCTGCCTCAGATTAAGTGCTGCTAAAAATATTTTTAAAGGTCTTTGTTTTAGTTTTTTTTTTTCCTTCTAAAGTCCTCTAGAGACTAGTTTAGAGCCTATTTTGGAGCACCAGGGTAACAGAGAGAATCACAAAATCTATGATAAGAACTCCTGATATAGAGATTTCAGTTAAAAGCTAAGAAATTTTCAAAATGAAAATCCGAACACCATTCACAGCTTCCAAATAGCCTGTAGAATCTAAACCATAAACCCAAGTATGTAAGACCTTCAGTTCAATATGGCTGACAACACACACATTTTTCTCCCCTCTTTCAAAATATTCTTGAAATGATTCAAATTACATAATTTTTAAATATGCAAGTATTTATGTCATGCAAGTCAGGCATGACAGCACACACATATAATCGCAGCATTCTGGGAAGCTAAATCAAGAGGATTTCAAATTCAAAGCCCAGCTTGGACAATTTAGAGATTTGCAAATAAAATAAATTTACAATAACCTGAGGAAAAGGGAAGGATGCCACCTGTTGACCATATATTTTGGAGGAATTTCTGGAAGTTAGAAAACTAGTCAGTTTGATAGAGAAACCAGAGTAGAATAAACTGCAACACAAAATATCTAGAACATTATCTAGATAATCTAGTATCTAGAACATACAAAGTATCTAGAACATACAAAGAACCGAAAAAAAATCAAACTCATCAAATATAAAGACCCATTTCAAAAATGGGCATCTGAAATGAATAGACACTTCTCAGATGAAAAAGTAGAAATGGCAAACAAATTATGAAAAACTGTTCTGTATTATTGTTCATCCAAGATGGAAATTAAAACAACACTGAGATTCTGTGTCACTCCAGAAACAATGGCTATGATGAAGAAGTCAACCAAAAACAAATGCTGGTGAGGTTGTGGGGGAAATGGGATGTTTCTCCACTGTTGATAGGAGTGTTAACTGGTGCGACCATGACAGAAATCAGTGTGGAAATTCCTTAAAAATTAGGATTAGAGGTCCCATCTGATTTCCATGTGGGAATCTTCCCAAAAGAATTAAAAGCATCAAAGCACAATGATACATGTGCACCCATGTTTATAGCAACAGAGTTTGTGACAACTAAATCTTGGAACCAATCCAAATGCCCATCAATTGATGAATGAATAAACAGATGTGTTTTTTAACACAATGGAGTACTACTCAGCCATAAAGAAAGATAAAGTTGAGACATTTATAACTAAATAGATATGACTTAAGTGAAATAAATTGGACACAAATGTGTAAATATCACATTTTCTCTCTGGTGTGGGAAACTAAGAGAGTATATAAGGACTAAAATGCATAATAGATAATATAAAATAACAAGAAATCATTCAAAGGGAAAGGAAACTGTGAAGGGGGGATGAGAAAAGGGGAAAAATAGGAGCAAAGCTTTTTTAAATAAGTGGAAGGGAGAGGTTGAAGGGAGAGAAGAGGAATGGGGAAAAGAGAAATCAAGATGTATTGTGTACAGACCCCTTTCGATGAATGTGATCATTTATATTTACATAACATGCCAACCAAGTTGAATTTTTAAAAATATTTTAAATAGTAAGGTGGAAAGGCCCATTTAGAGAGGCAAGCTGCCTATCCCAAGAGCAGAGTTGAAGCCCGCAATGGGACACTGCTCAGGAGACTCGAGGAGGCTGGTGGCACCCACAGGGAAGCCGGGTCTGCAGTCTGATCATGGCATGTGGACAGGCCTGTGTTTCCCCAGGACAAAGCCTGGAGGACTCTTCCCGCAGGGACCAGTCCCAAGCGGGGAGGTGGTGGGGAAGGTTTGCATTTTGACACCAGAGAAAAGCTGAACAGAGCTTCAAAATCTTCTTGTCCTGTGCTCTGGCCCCTCCACCGTGAGTGGAAGGGAAGGAAGGTGGCTCCCTTGAGGAATGAAATCACAGAAGCACGCAACTAGCAACGTCAAGTCTTCCTAAGAATTCAAGAGTTCCGTAACACTGGAAAATGAATGACTGTTGAGTCACTCTATTAGCAGACTAAGAAAAACTATACATATGATCTTATCTACAGATTCAAAAGACCACTGGACATACTTCAACACACATTTGTGATAAACAACAACAACAAAAAACCTCTCAGCAAACCTGAAATGGAAAATTTCGTTAATTTCATAAAGAGCACCTACAAAACTTCCACAAGTGATTTAATGGCGAATGTCTCAATGCTTTCCTCCAAATAGCAAAGACAAAATGTTGGCGGCCTTGTAACGAGATGATCACAAGAGCACACAGAGGAGAGAGATTCAGGAAAACAAAGTTTCTTCTCACAAGCCCTAGGGACAGGAGGCAGGGAGGAGCATCAGGGTGGTGAAGAAGCAGAAGACAGGAGAAGGGGAAGGGTTAAGCAATGAGATTTACTGAGGTTGCCATGGGACAGGGAAGACAGGGCAGCATGAACTAACTCTTCAGGACTGACTAATAGGCAGGCTTTAAACTCTGGGCTGCTCTCTAGATTCTAGTCCCTGGATATGAGATGATGAAAAACAAGAACATTGTCCCCTGGTATAAGGAACAGAGAGAGGAGACACGGCTTTGTCCTGCTTCCCCTGGGTGTCAAGTCAAGCTCCTGGCTGCTGGCTGGGCCTTTTACTGTCTTGGAACTTACCATCCAAAGGAAGAAAGTCTCTTCCTAACCAGAAAGATATGTATTTGTTTATATGTTTTTCAGGAAGTCAAAAAACTAGAATGTTCACAGGGAAATTTAAAGAGATTTACAAACACATCAACTTTCACCTATTAAAATTCAACCTAATACTGGAAGTCTTAGCTAGCGCAAGCAGGCAAGAAAAGAAAGAAGACATACAAGTTGAAAGGTAGAAAATGTAGATCCTTTCCAATCTCTGATAGCTTCT